>WBNH01009881.1:417265-461732 GCA_013401255.1 Urocolius indicus
TTCATCTCTGTACCATTCTGTGTTGTTTTGTTTTGGTTCTGGTTTTTGGGGTTTTGTGTTTTAGTTGGTATTAAATTGTTTTCTGGTTTTTTCTGTTTTTCTTCCCCAAGCCGAGTAGCCTGGTCTGTTTTGTCCTGCACCTTAAGCAGCAATTAAGCTCTCCCTGCCCTTTAGCAATCCTTAAGTCTTTGGTACTTGAGGCTAATCGTGGTCTTTTGTTCCCTGATGGGCCGAAACCATGACAATCACAAATAAAGCCTGGCATAAAATAGCATCTCTCATTCCAAAACTGTATTCTTCAAGTTGGGATATCTGGTCACTCTACTTATGCCAACTGTCTGCTCCACCTTGATCCTTATAGAAAGATCCGTCACTAGTTTATTTCCTTCTCAGTCTGACAAAGGAGGAAGAAAAGCTCTGGAGACAATTCCCTTCACTTGCAAGATATGAACATCCCACATGTTTTAGCAACACTTTCACTTATGTAATCATACACTTTTTCTAGGGAGTTTGAGTACAATATGCTTCCAAACACTCTATAGATATTTGCTGTGAAAGTTTCCAGTCATCCAAATTTATTCCTAGTCTCTGCTATTATTCTGTATACATAATCATAAAGCACATACCTGCCATGTATGTTCCATTTCATCCTTTGCAGAACATGGTTATAAGGGTTACATAAACATGGTATTACAGAATCACAGAATCATCACAGTTGGAAAAGATCTTTAAGATCAGTACAGTTACTCACCTCACATTGCCAAGCCCATCACTAAACTAAACCATATACCTCAGCATCTCATCTGTGCATCTTTTTAATATCTCCGGGAATGATGACTCCACCATCTCCCTGGGTGTCCCATTCCAATGCTTAATAAACCTCTTGGTGAAAAAATTCTTCCTAATGTCCAATCTAAACCTCTCCAGTGCAGCTAAATTTGTAATATGCAATTAAATATGGCTACATAAATGTAATAATTACCCATTATAAATCAGATATTAGTGCACACTGGAAAAAGATTTTGAACCATCATGAGGGATACATACGTGTTTTAGATTTGAATAATTACCACCATTGAAGCTACGAATAAGATAAAAAGATAAAAGTTAAGATAAAAGATAAAAGTTAAGCAAAAACTGGAAACAAGTTGAGAAATACGGTATTATGTAGGGCAGTGAGAAACAAGTTGCCCAGTGATGTGGACTCTTCATCCCTGGAAGTGTTTAAATGCAGGTTTTGTGGGGCTTTGAACAACATATTCTAGTGGAAGGTGTCCCTGTCCATGGCAGTTGGGTTGGAACTACAGGATCTTTCCAGTCCTTTCTGACCCAAACCATTCTATGATTCTACAAAACAAAAGAGGGTCACTGTGTCTTGTATAAGGTCTTGTATTGCCAAAAAAGAGAAAAAAATTAAGGAAACATTACATCAGTAACAATATTTAAGCAGTTGACATATTCTGATGCATCTCTAAGTGCTGCAATGCCCAACCTGGTCAGGGGAAAGAAAAAAGAATAAAAAAGCAACAAGCCAGCAGAAGCATTCACTGCAAAAGTGGTGATGATCCCACAATCATCATCACTCAAAGCCTCATTTATTGGGAACTAGGAGCAATGTCAGTCAAAGAAAGCAAGGAGCTATTTATTAAGGCTGCATAGAAAGTGACAGATGCTTTAAGATGCTATATATTAAAGCAAACTTAGGTTTCTTCCAAGCTATTGTAATAACTGTTTAAAGCTATTTATCTTTTGGAATAATCAGTCAAAGGACATTGCAGATATTTGCAAAGTGAGACTGGCAAATGAAGAGTCTTGTTTGTTTACCAGGACAAAGATACAAATCTCCTTCAACTACTACCAAAATGGAATTAGCAATAAAAATGCACTCTTGCAAGGGTATGGTCACATTAATTATTAATCCAAGAAACACTAACCAATCACTACTGTGAAAGAAGCTGATGCATTGCTAAACCTCCCTCGTAGTCTATTTTAACCACTTGTTTTAAATGAAATAGGTTAGACAAAATTCATTTAAGCAGCTGAGCTGACACATCTCATGGGTGGCAAGTATTTGGGAGAGACAGAAGTGGGGACAAACACTGCAGTCGGAAGTGAACTTGTTTATAAGTTGTGAATTCAATGAAACAGCGAAAGCATTCTTACCATTTTATTTAACCATGACAAAAAGGACCCTGATTTTCCATGGTACTTACTGTTGAATTGACACTCATTTGACAGAGTGACCATTAAAAATAAAAACTTAATTATTTAGGACCTAGGTAACACCCATACAAGGAATCAAATCTCCTCACCAGGATGGCCAGTTTCTGTCTAGAATGCAACGGGAGTCTCTGTTGCCGGAATCCCTGTAGTGTCACCTTCATTTGGATTGTGAAGAATTGTGAGATACTATCCAGATGAATTTTCTATGCAAATCTCACAATCCAGCTGGTTCATGGTATTATTTAACCACTCCAGTACCTGCATAATCCATTACTTTTACTTATTTTATTTATCCATTATTTTATTTATGACCATTTTCATACCCACAGGAACAAAAATGCCTCATCTATATTCAATTTGACCTCTTCTACAGCAAAAACTCTCTGGGACTCTCCATGCAGAGCAATATTTGAAGCATATAAATTAGATTAAAGACAGAAGGACCTGGCAGGGGGAACCTTAAGAACCAACCAAAACCAAAACTCCCATCTGGAAAGATCTTAAAATCAACAGTCAAATGCCTTACTGTGAAGGTGGCTGAGAGTCCTGTCAGTCAATCAAATGAAAGCTACTCCATCATCTCCTCTATGCAGATGAAGAACCAATGAGTTCCTGCATCCCCTGCATAGCCAATTAATGACTTCTATGCAATGAGCATGCATACAGGCAGTGTCCTGATAGACAATTACTGTACTATTATAACTATAGAACAAACAATTTTCTTTCTTACAAACCAAATCCCACAGGCTCTTGCCACATTTACTATCCCCAGTTCCTACTGATTTCAATCAGAGCTCTAGTGATCTCTAATCGTCTGAAAGCTTCACAGAGAGAT
Organism: Urocolius indicus; assembly: GCA_013401255.1. NCBI lineage: Eukaryota > Metazoa > Chordata > Aves > Coliiformes > Coliidae > Urocolius > Urocolius indicus. Next base: position 420,324 of record WBNH01009881.1, read on the forward strand.
AATTCAGTACATTCTCACTCAAAATGATAACTGTGAGAATGAATCAACCTTTTAAGTTGCATGATCACATGATAAGATGCATATGCTTCCTTTGAGGCCTGCCATACTGGGAATGACCTTGATTCTTACTAGATACCAAAATAATCAGTTTTAGATAAATAATCAGTGTTCCATCAGTCACAGAATGAATACAAATGATAATGCAAAGGAGATTATTTTGCTTATGCTCAAATCAAGCCTGCATATTAATCCTAAACCTTAACAGAGAGAGGTTAACAGCACTGGTGATGGAGGAGAGTGATATTTCACAAAACTAAGTCTCCCTCTCAAATAAAATGAGGAAAAGCCATGCTCTCAAGAAGAAGAGTTACAAGTTCTCAGAAGATAAAGAATCTGTACATGGTACCCATACAGCACAATCTTGTTCTTTCTGATACATTTGTTTGTTTGGGAGAAATAAAAGAAATGGTTTCTTCTTTGAGTTTAATGGCAAAGCTATGCTCTTCAAAATCTACTCAAATTCAATGGACCACTGATAATACAATCACATCACAAAACTTGGTTTTTTTTCCTGTAATAAAACAAGACATATAGTCAGGATCCTTTTCAATTCCTGAACAGCAAAACTTAAGCTATTTACCTACCAACCTCAAAGGTTTCAGACGAACACACATGACATTTAATAGAAATGTTTGCAACCATACTCAAATAGATTGCTTCAAAACACTGAAAATAAAATTGCCCTTCCTTCAGGCTCCAGGCATTGTTAGAAGGCAAAACACTGCAGACTGCAAACAGAGAGCCTGATAATGATCTCCTTTACCTATCAGAACCATAAACCCCTTGAAAAGCACAGAATTGGTATGTTTTATTTTAACATACAGAAGAAAAAAACTGGTCCCTACCGTCCCTACTGTTACTGAGAGTGCATAGAATGTAAAGTACATCCAGCGTAGCTGGATGCAAAGGACATTACCCTCAAGGAGTCCTGATAACATTTAGATACAGACTAAGCCTTAAGTTTGCATTTCATTCTGTGTATTAGTTGATATTACCAGCTGAATATAGCCTAAATGCAGTATACTGCATTTTAATTAAAGATATACAAATGCAAATTAGAAATGAAATGAATAATTATAGAATAATTACTATTCATCAGGAACATTTAGCATTCTATTTCACTTGTTATCTGAGAAAAAAATGAAGTTATGGAGCCTTGCAGGGTAGAAATATCACAATCAGACTTTTAACTAATTCAGAGTTCTCATTCTTTCACTCAAATAAATTAAACCCCTGGGTTTATAGCTTAATAAACAATGTATTTTTCTAATTAAAAGGTTTTATAATCAGGTTATTATTCAGATCCGAAGTTGTCTTGCAACACATTCATATTACATGAAGGATCTCCATAGACTGCGATATCATCATGGAAATAGTTCCATGCTATCATGAACAGACAACAGTTGTCAGTGAGAGAGCAAAGGCCACATACTAAACTCCAATGTATTTGGTTCTTCCCAGTTTTTAACACATATGCCATGTGGGACACCCTTGACAAAGTACTACTGAGCAGCTCATATGGCACAAACAGGTTTGACATTCAACAACACAAGAGCGTTTTCTCCTATAGTACTTCCCAAGTGACAATGGGCAACTACTTATTCTTTCCCCTAAAAGATCCACATTCTTCTCTTTTTTTTTTTTTTTTTCTAATTCCAAACAAACTGCACATGGGAGGTGCAGATAAAATACTGAAATCAGTATTGTTTTGTTGTTGTTGTTGTTTCAGCTGTAGATAATTTATTTTAATTAAAGACAAAAGAATCTCTTTACAGAAGTTACTATAGAGCGATTAAATATGGAGCAGATTCAGACCAGAATCACCAATGAAAACATAAAGGCACCTCAATTGAACCAGATCTTTATCAGTAGTAATTAAGTAAGAATCTAGCCTACAAGTTAATAGACTAGAAAACAAAAAGAAAGAAAGAAAAGTGATTTAGCTGTACAGCTCTAACCTTTTAGGTAATATATCCTGCAATTCAGTTTGGAAGAGACAGAGGAATATACTGGAAATCTGTGTATAGAATATCTTAAAATTGCTGTGCTCTTAACACTAAGGTGATGACACCTTAGTTGACATTGGTCAACTACAATATACTCTCTAAAATTTTATGCTTTAACACAATTCTCTATATATATTAGTCAGGATTAAATGCCTGAAACATGCTTTCTGATTTTGATGAAATTGGGTCATGAAGTGTCCACGTTTATGCTTCAAAGTCTCTATCTTAGTGAAAAGGCTAAACAAATGAAAACTCCATGATGTCAGAAATATTTTAAATCTGTAAGATTAGTATATCCAGAATTTTTCTGACATTTCTCTACTTCTGAAAATCCCTAGTATTTCTAAATCTAAAGCCTTTCAACTACCACTACTACTATCGACCAAAGTAGGAATCCTTTCAGTTGGAAAAAACTTAAGCAGTTGTTTGATTGTTTGGCTTTTTCCCCTTTATACATTGTCTCACATGATTCATAAACACTCAGAAACCTTTTTGGTGATTTTTTAAAGTGTTCTTATTTTAATCAAATCCTAAATGGGAAAAGATGCGATATCACCTTCATTGGTTGCTGTAATTTGATACAACACAGTTGTTTTTAAATTTCAGAGAATAAACCAGTGTGCTAGAGTTAAGTTCTGGGGTGTCAGAGTTTTTGTTGCTGTTGAGTTCTTGTTTGTTTGTTTCTTCTCCAAGAGCACTATAATTTTCTGCTGTCACACAGTCACTAAATTAACTTATAATTCCTATTAAAAGCCTGTCTTCAAATCTCTTTTTTCCAAACACACTTTGTCACATGACAGAAGTACAAATTTAATTTGTTTTAAATACTTTTTATTGCTCGATGACCATGAACAGTAGACATGTATTGTTACTGCAGTGACCTAAAACATAAGCCCTTCAGCTTACTATTGCTTGCTCTTTGATTTCAAGAATAGCGGAGTTATGCTTTATTTTTGGGTACCTAAGCCAGTAAGGCTACTCAGCTGATTAAATATGAGCATGTCAAAACCTGTTTGTTGCCTAAGGCTGTGTACATTGTTCTCCCAGTCACTGACAAATACGCATTCCTAAAATTATTATATAGACCTTTATCACTAGAAAAACTTCTGGTAGGTATACAATGATACACAGCTATCTAATCCAGGTTTATCTGGAAACTGTACTGATACATACTGAGACATTGGTGCTGTGGTCTGTAAATCACCAACACTGTGATGCAAAATAAGAGCTAACTACTAGTAGTGCTACTTTAGAGCAAGTAAGTACATGAAAAACACCCTTTGATTTCTTAGGAACACTGTGGGATAATTATTTCCCTTTCTTATTTGTTATTCAAAAAATGGTATATACCTGTGCACTAGATCACATGCTTATGGGGTATCCAAAGCATTTTGTTTATAAAATTGGCAGTAGCTTCTGATGATACCATGATCTGTCCTGCTTCAGCTTGAAGGAAGCTTAATAGAAGAAACTGGGAGGTCAGAACATAACATTGTAGGCCCTCTCGCAATCAGAAAGATGAAACCACTAAGAAATGTGGCATTCACCTCAGATATATATTGAAAGGAGTATTTCTTGGAAAAAGGAAACCAGAAAACTACTCTAATTGCAAAGAAACAGTGTGTAGTCTGTAATTACTCTGTAGATACCTTTCTGAGAGAGAAAGCATGTGATGTTTAGATTTGAGTGTTTTCAAGATGATGTGGCACACTAAGTTAAATAGGAAGGTAACTTATCAACAAACATGTAAGAATAGTTATTAAAAAGAATATATCTGAAAGGGATAATTATCAGTGTCAGTGATAATGAACATAGCTAAATCACTTGCTCATTCGCACTTGTTTTTTTTTTAATTGTATTGTGTTATCTCATTTATACTATCTCTGGATTCCAGTGAGGAGACTTTGAGTGTGAAGACAAAATGAAATAGATGGCACTCTCTTGCACCTTTGTACCTTCTCAATATATTTTGGTGAATAGCTAATGGATTTTATTTTCATAGTTGAAGAAGAAAATATCTGGTCCTACATATAGAAGTCTCATATGGGGAGTATGTACTGTTAGTTCCTAGTCACAGAAAAAACGGGAAAACAAAAAAGAGAAAAAGAAATTCAATGTGCAGTTTTGAGCTTCCTAACCTTTCCTATAATTCACTTAAAAGACAGAAGCATGCCTTTGGCGCATGTTATAGTCAGAACAGCAGTAGAGCAAACGTAATAGCACATAACTGACACAGATTCTGATTCAGTGGCAGTTACAGCAACAGCTCTATGACTAGGAAGCTCTCTTCACTTTTTAATTTGCATTAATCCTCTTCTATGCTTGATTTAGTGCTTCAGTGATACGTACAATTTGTTACTATCTTTGTCTGCCTGATGCTGTAGTTGGACCTACAGTCTGTTCTCAGTGATAAACAGTTCAGTAGTAGGAAAGGGCATGAAGCTAGTCACTCCTTTGCACTGCTTCTCTCCCTGCTCCCAGTCACACTAGGGACTATTCTAGGCTCTATTCTGCTTTCTGCTATTCAAAGCAGCCTACGCTTACACTCTACAGAAAATTGCTAACAAGCTTTTAAAAAATGATCTTGCTGAATATATATAAGTCTAATTTACATACAGTTGTTCTACACTGAGTTTCACTCCCATTCTTATCTCACTTTACCTTGGCTAATTGAGAGATGACTAAATAGTTCTATTAATTGGCAAGCATAATAAATCTTTAAACTGTTGCTATAAATAAGGTTCTTTTCCATTGAAAAAATAAAATGGCTGAAATGCCTTTCCTAAGGCTTTTGGTTTCATGGGTACAGTTTGCGTGAACATGAAATGCCACACTTTGAAATGGAGCCTTTACATGCCCAGAACTGTCCAAAGCTGTCCTCCTTCCCAACCACAACACCAGGAGGAACCAGGCTGTCTGAGTGTGCAATTGTCCAAGCAGAAGAAAATGGCTGGCAGATCTACACAGTACGATTTCCTTGATTCTTCACTATTAGTCTTAATATGAATGAAAATAATTGAAATACTGTCAGAGTGACATCTGTTAGAAAACCTGCCCACATCCACACGTGTTGTAGATTCTGCTTCCTCTGCTAAGGCAGGTCTGGCTAGAAAGTGCTTTAATGCTAAAATAAATTTCAAACTGTCACTTGCAAATGCTTTTTTCTTGAAAATAATTCTGTTAATTCATAGCTGTGAAGACATTAAGTGTGACCTGCCAGGAATAGATCACTGTATTCAACATTATTTTAGATACATTATCGAAAACAGAAGAGGCTTCATGTCTAACAAATTATCAATCTATTAACCCTATAGTTGATTGAACATAAAACCTTTTTATAATCAAAATTGCCATCCTGTATCAAATCCAATTCCAAAAATAATTTTTGAAGTCAAGTATGCTGTAGATGTCTTCCAGTGTATGAGGCACAGAAAACCGTGAGTGAAAAACTTGGTAAAAATAACACCTGCTGACAGGTAATTGAATCAACTAGAGAGAACTTGTCCACTGACAACAAGTTAGCTGACAACTCCTTGAAATGTTACTCATAAGTACATTACTTGCTAACTACATGTTCAAAATACCATTTCAGGTATAACCTGAACATATTTCTCTTTCTGAATTGTCAAGAAGAGTAATCAGTATATTAAGAAGCATGTGCTACAGTACTTTTACAGACAATAATCCCTAACAAGAATTTGATCACAAGAAAAGAGACTTGAAACATGATTGATTAATCATCACCCTGCAAAAATCAGTATATACTAGTCCCTCAGCTTCCTATCTAATCCTCCACCTTTCCCTTTCAATTGATTTTCTTGTACACTTACAAGCACAGAAAAGATCTTGGACTTTCCTTTAGGCTTTTACGCAGGTTTTGCATTGTCCATACAGTTGTGTAGGCTTCCATAGCTATAAGTACTCAGCACACACATGGTTAGAACTAAAACAATTCAGCTTTAGTTTAAAATATGGGAACTGCCAGATTTAGAAAAAGACAAAACTGGAAAGGCATAGAGTATGTACAGAATCCACAGAATCACAGAATGGTAGGGGTTGGAAGGGACCTTTAGAGATTATCTAGTCCAAACACCTGCTAAAGCAGGTCCACCTAGTCAGGTCACACAGGAACTTGTCTATCTGTCTATCTTGAAAACTCCAGAGAAGGAGACTCTGCAATCGCTCCAGGCAGCCTGTGCAGGCTCCATCTCCCTCACAGTAAAGAAGTTTCTCCTCACATTTAAGTGGAAATTCCTCTGTTTCAGCTTGTGTCCATTATCTCTAGTCCTGTCATTAGACACTACAGAAAAAAAGGCTTGCCCCACCCTCTTGACATCCACCCTCTAGGTATTTATAAGCATTGATAAGCTTCTCTCTCAGTCTTCCCCAGGTATTGCAGCCTTTCCTCCTAAGCGAAATGCTGCAGCTCCCTGATCATCTGGGTAGCCCACCACTGGACTCTCTCCATAAGTTCTCTAGAACCCTCTAGAACTTGCTGAGGGTACACTCTGTCCCTTTATCCAGGTTGTTGATGAACATGTTGAATGAAACTGGCCCTAGAACTGATCCCTGAGGAACCCCACTGGCCACAGGACTCCAACTCAATTCTGTGATCACCACCCTTTGGGCTCTGTCATTCAGCCAGTTCTCGATCCACCTCATCGTCTACTCATCCAGCTCACACCGCCTGAGCTTTCTGACGAGGATGTTATGGGAGACAGTGTCAAAAGGCAGTCAAGGTAGATTACATCCACTGCTCTCCCCTCACCTACTCAGCCAGTTATACTCTCACAGAAGACTATCAGGTTGTTCAAACTGGATTTCTCCTTGTTGAATCCATGTTGACTCCCCTGATAACCATCTTTCATTTATGTGCTCAGAGATGGTATCCAGGATGAGTTGTTCCATCACTTTTGCAGGGATGTAGATAAGGCTGACTGGCCTGTAGTTTCCCGAATTATTCTTCTTGCCTTTTTTGAAGACAGGTGACATTGACCAATCCACAATCACTCAAAAATGATGGAGAATGACTTCACAATGACATCAGCCAGTTCCTTCAGCACTTGTGAGTGCATCCCATCAGGACATCCCATTCAGTCTGCCCAGTAGATTAATAAACCAATCCTCCTCAAACTTTCTGTCACCTAAATGGACTGGGCTTCCTGAAGGCTGTGCCTTCTCTGCATCGTTTCTCACCAGGGCACTATCCTTGTTCAGCAGTGGGCCCACACTCTCCGAAGTCTTCTTTTGCTGTGGATGTACTTGAAGAAGCCATTCTTTACATCCCTTGTCAAATTTATTAAAAAAAAAAAAAGCCTTCGTTGTTACATCCCTGCATACTTTGATGACATTCCTGTACTCTTCCCACGTGACCAGGCCCTTTTTCCACATTCCATAGATTTCCATCTTCCATTTGAGTTGTTCCAGAAGCTTCTTGTTCATCCCATCCATGCAGGCCACTTACCTCCTTACTCTTTACTTGTAAGGTTACTCATAGGATACACATAGCCTTGATCTCCTGGAGGTCACAGCAAGAGAACACAACTCTACTGATGTATAGGGGATGGATATATTGTTGCCAAATTAAGACTTTGCGAGAAATTGAGTCACTTCTGAACTCCATCCCATTTTATAGTTAACTATATTTTAACTACATTACTTCAACTTTGGAACAAATTAGCTGTCTTGCTATACTCTATCAGGATGTTCAGAAAACAACCAAAAGTAAGACCTTGCTGAAAATCAGATAAATCTGAAGCAGAACTTTCTGACTATACAAATAGAATAACGGCATCTCATACAGACCAGTATATTAGATTAACATTTTGTTTTGGAAATGAGCACTGTAACATAAAAAAATCCCCAACTTTATCTTCTACTTGTCACTTTTAATTGCATTAATTGCAATGACTTCATTGCATCATGAGACACTGAACTACATTAACCATACGGTGCTAGTTTGAATCACATGATTTAACCCTTATTCTCACTACCTATCACTTTAAGATAGTGGCATACAAGGATGCTGTCATGGTTTAGGCCCATCAGGGAACAAAAGAACATGATTAGCCTCAAGTACTAAAAACTTGAGGATTGCTAAAGGGCAGGGAGAGCTTAATTGCTGCTTAAGGTCCAGGACTTCCCTCAACTCAAGTTGAATTGACAAAACAGTTGTGATAGTAAATGAAAACAGTAATAGTTAGACACCACATACATAAGAACCATCACATACCTGCAGCTACAGGATATTATGTACACCTTCCCAAATAACTGGGAATAGGACAGGGAAAATGAAAGAGGAAAAAACTTACACCTGCCTCTGTCTTCACTGGGACATAGATTCTTATATTCTGTAAGAATTGGTCCACATTTCTATACAACAGTACATCCTGAGAAGAGACCATGTCTTCATGAGCTCAGGTGACCTTATTAATGACATTAATAAAACAGTTCAAGGTTAAGATTTATATCTGCCAAATTTCAAACTGATTACATATTCTCTGCATGTAGGTAGCATCCAGCTTTGAAATTAAAGGTATTTCATCAGAGGCTCTTTAAAATTGCTTATTTTTAAGTGAAAACTGGTCTTGTCAACAACTTCACACAATATGTACATTTAAAAATTATTGTTGTATTGTTTAAAATTATTTTAAAATATTGTTTTAAAATAAATGCTACAGTAATTGTTTTCTTCTGAAATCACAACTGGGTCTGAAGCATTCAAACAGCTTTTAATGTTGTTTAGTTACATTAATATTTTCAGAGAAAACCTTAATTGTACAGGTTGGATTTTTTTCAGTATGAAAAGCAATTGATTCTTTATCCAAATGGAAAAAACTAGTATATTCATGTTTCATTTACACAGCTATAGGCTAACAAATATTATAGTTCCAGTGTGTGACTTCAGTTATTTATAGACAGTAAGTGTTACCAGGAAAGATATTTCAAGTCTGGGAATCCACTTAAGCACCACGAAAAAAAAAAAAAAGCATTTCAAACAGATAGATTTGACAACAGGATGAGCTGGTTCTTGACAGTCACAGCTGAGGGGAATATGGACATTTGAATTTGCACCTTCATTCTTAATTTTATTGAAACAGCAGCCAGTGTACCACATCTCAAAAGCCCTTCACTCTCAGTTATGAAATATAATTTCAGCCCTGATGTTATAAACTTTAAAAGAAGTTAGTAATACCAGACTACTAAAATTATCATGCTATCACAGAATCATTAAATCATTATGGTTGGAAAAGATTTTAAGATTTGAGTCCAACCACTAACCTCACACTGCGAAGCCCATTACTAAACTAAATCATTTACCTCAGCACCTCATTTATGGGTCTTTTAAATATCACTAGGGGTGGTGACTCCACTACCTCCATGGACAGCTCCTTCCAGTGCTTAACAACCCTCTCAGTGAAAAAGCTCTTCCTAATGTCCAATCTAAATCTCCACTGGAGCAATTTGAGCCCATTTTCTCAGGTCCTACGCTTCATCACTGAGAAGAGACCCGACCCCAACCTCACAATTCGCCTTCAGGTAGCTGTGGAGAGTGATCATTTCTTCTCTCAGCCTCCTCTTCTCTAGGCTAAACATCTCCAACTCCCTCAGTCATATCTCATCAGACTTGTTCTCTAGACCCTTCACCAGCTCTGTTGCCCATCTCTGGACATGCTCCCGCACCTCTGTGTCCTTTTGTAGTGAGGGGCCCAGAACTGGACATGGTATTCAAGGTATGGCCTCACCAGTGTTAAGTATAAGGGGACAAAAAGTATTAAAAAAAACCCAAAACAACATTCTGAAAGACTTCAATATTGAGAACATAAATACAGCACAAAGATCTTGTGGTTTATAGAGCTCATTTTAAGTCAAGAGAATGATAACAGATTATCCAGGACAGCATTTCAAGGTTTCACTTTGGGAGTTAGACTTAATGAAATAATCCCTGACAACACTGATGTTGTTGACAACACTGATTTCTCACCAGGTGTTGAAGTGTATTTGCTTTACATGCTCAAGGCTGATGACTAATTTTAAATTCTGACTTTTACAGCATATTAAAGTGTTCAACTGGACAACACCACACAACTGAGTAGATGGATTTTAAATCACACAATGGAAATCAGAAAGGGGGTATTTGTGTGCAAATAATATTACATCAACATTGAAATTTACAACAAGAGAGACAGAATATGTTTTCTCTACGAATTACTCAATATTCACTGTGTAAATTGTAGTTTTAAAGATATTTAGTAATTACCTTTTTTCACCTATTAATAATTCTTAAACTTACTTCCATTTTCTGTTCTTTGTCTTATTCAATGTTGAAGAGACTTTTTAAATGCAAAAACAAAAACAATTAATTTGACTAACATATATGAGAAGCAAAAGATTCAACTTCCCCCTAACCCAAAGAAACTTATAATCACACATTCTAGGGAATATAGCTTTAGTACAGAAATTATATGAGAACTCTATTTCTTTTTTTAAATAAGTAAATGTAAGAGAATGCTGAGGCCATACACATGGACCAAGTAGTGCAAACCACATCCACAGCAAACCAAAAAAGCAAGCAAGCAGATGCTCTTACCATAGCTTGCAATTTGCATGAACTAGGAAGCCACAATGTTGAAATTCAGTTAATTTTTTTCCACTACAACTAAATCACAAAGAAGCTGCTTTTATACTGAAAAAGTAATGAAAGCATCAGCATAATTGACATAATTCCTGTCTAAGGGAAATCTTCAACTGACTTCAATAACAGATAGATCACATCTTTTGAGGAAACGTATGTAAAGTAAAAGCATAGACAAGATTCCAAATCTGTTCTACAAAATCTTTTAAAATAATGACGTTAATGCCTTACTTCACCCTCTCAAGAATATTAACAATGTCACAAATGGAAAAAATAATTTCAACTTTTTCTCTGTATTTCAAGGTGAACAGCACTTGGACTTTGCGCAAATGATAGGCAGTTTTAAGTAAGCTTCATAGCTATGTTAATGAGACTACAAAGGACTCCAAATATAATATGCAGACAAATAAGATTGCACTGTTAAATGCTGTACCCACGCAATTTGCTGTTAGTACATTAGGAAGCTACAATGTGAGTGACCTTGAAGAACATTAACACTCACCAGAACTGCACTGAGGCAGTCTCTGTTGCAGAACTATAAGTATAAACAAATCAGTATGAAAGACCATATGCACATGGAAGCAAAGGAATCTGAGGGCTTTAACTCTGCATTACTTCTGCAGTGAAACCATTCTGCACATTAGTAGAGATGTGCTGCATAGAGACAAGTAGCTTCCTCATGCTTTTACTTAGCTGGTTCATCCTACAAAGTAGTATCTGTAATTTGCATCTACTCTTGGGGGGGGAGGGGGGCGGTGGGGGGCAGAGGAGAGGAATATAGGTGAACTGTTATCAGAAGCCAATTTTGATCATATAAACAGCTTACATAACACTGCAGCAAGTGCCTGGGAAGCCCTGCAGGGAGGCTGGAAAATGGTATCATGATGACTCTACAAAAACTGATAACTAACATTATTCATACTGAAAGACAGATTAATTGTATGGAATACAATTCAACAAATATGAGAAAGAAGTGAAAGTTAAAAAAAATATTAGAAACCCTAACAATACAGTCATAAGATCATATGAAATCAGGAATAAAGTGTGTTTTTCTTTAAGAGCTTATAACTGACTGAAGATGAGACATACAGAATCAATTGCCATTAAGGTGCCTAAACCTTTTTCAAAGAGTAACTTGAAGGTTATGTCAACCCTCTTTCAGTAGCATCACAATCCACATACTGCCAGTCTTATTATTAGTCTTCTCATTAGGAACTCTGAACAGTAGCAAAGATTTTTGTATAGGCAAGTCAATATAATTTAAATGACAAATCTTACTGCTTTGAAAACACTCATTTAAACTGGTAATTACTGCATCGAGGAATTGAAAATTAAGTTTTCTTATTGTGTCAAATTAATCTGATTTCAGTATTAGAAACTGATTCAGAAAATAAAACAGGAATTTTGATAGATATGTAATGTTTGCAGTGCATTATTATTACAGAGTGAGAACACATCTGCCACCTCCATGAAGCAATCTCAACATCCCATTGCTGCTTGAAGCTCTAAACTTGACAGTTAAATCATAAAGGGTCCTAAGAAGGAAGGAGATCAAGGAACAAGGATGAGCACAGGCTCATTAAATTATAGCTACTATGCATATTTGCAACTCAGATTCAATAGCTCAAATATTTATGTATAGAAAAATAATAAAATATACTAAGGTAGGCAATGAACATTTTGAAATATACTTCTGAGTAACCACTATGTTGAGATAAAAAGAAATCATCTGGTGCCTAAGGTAATTGAACCTAGAATCTGATAAAATACTCAATGATTCTAACAAAAGCACACTTCCACACTGCTGAAATGACTTTTAACACCTGAATTCTAAGAGTCTACCCCATAAAAGGACTGCACCAACTTGTAATGAAGTGGTATAGACAACACAGTTTGAACATCTGAGCTTTTCAGGGTCCCAAACCCACTGTGCATATCTGGAAATACATCTTGTTCTCATCAGTTTGTATTAGCATATTAATGAACATTTCATTCTCAGCATTGTTTATGATCAGTCGTTCAACAGAACAACAGTTGCATGCAGTTGTACCAAGATTCATTCATTTGCTTTCTGAAAATAGAATAATCTTAGATGGCATATTAAAGTCTTTGTATTGTCAGGTAGAAGAAATGACTGGAAAACTACAATTTAAAGCTCCCCAAAAGGCATATGAGGGAAAACATGGTTTTAAAAAACTAGTTCTGTATTATAAAAATGCAGGTGAGGAGCTACGTCTAAGAGACAGTTTACAGTCCTTGAGTACACTGTGCTTATATGCTTGCACCAATAAATATATCCAAGGCTAGCTAATACAGTGCAACCTAGAGTACTTTGAGCCTTAAGGATAATGTGGTAAGATTTATTAAATGATAAAAGGACAAGGTTGCCCGTGAGTGATGAATTGGAAAGAACAAGAAAAAATAATGAGCCAGTTGTGCTTGTTTCAGCAAAACCATATTGATGTGTCCAAGTAAAAATCAATGAAAGAGTGACTATACAGACTAGATGCTCTTGTCAGAAAAGAGGCAACTGCCTACCTGTTGGGTAAAATGTTTCAAATTAAATAGAACATCAAACCCACTTAATTTGACATACTTCCTTTTATCATCTATCAGTGCTAGTCAGTAGCGATGGTCTTTCCTCCACTGCTACCACGTTTTACAAGACCATAACCTACATTTTACCTATTAACAAACATTAATTTATTATCTTCTTAACAGTAAAAGAGTTGAGTAAGCTAAGGATTCAGAAAGAGAATACACTAGAGAAACAGCTTCTTTAGTACAAGGGAAGTGTACTTCTATAAATTCACAGTTCAAGGAAATTCCAATTTCAAGAAAAAGAATCTATTTTAAAAAGTAGCCATAATTGATTTCAATACTCCTCCAAAAAAAGCATTATAAAGTATGTTTTAATATATATTTTCAATAGCTTACAAAAGAGTATACGCATGCAAATAAAAAAGACAAGACTTTAAACTGATTAGTCTCCAGCACAAAACCAGTTAATAAAGGAGAAATTTGATACCACTTTTGTTGTGCAGTTATGATTGAGAACATTGTTTCATTCACAAGGGTTCTGCAACTCAAGGAAAATATGACTGTTAACTGTAGAATTGTGGATTAGATAAGGAATATCTAGCTAAAATTTACAGATAGTAGTTGAAAATAATTTTCAATAATTTACAGATAGTTGTTTTTAATAATATACGTGGCCACTGCCGTGCAAAAATCACTGTTATTGGAGCAACAGGGAGAGTGTAGAAATAATGACTGCATTTAGTTACTGAAATGTCTTTCAGACATCTAAGTAGTGTCTATATTCCTTGCTGTAGGGACTATGCAAATATTTGCAGATTACCATTTATAAGGAAATTAAGACACGTGAGTGGATATTCCCAGTCACACCTCTAACTTCTGTCTCTTATTTTCATCTAACAGTTTCAGTCTCTAGCATGGAATAGTCTCTAGCTACTCAGTGAACACCCACAGCGTTTGCCTTCATTCTCTTAAGAACATGTTCTTGACTCTGCATAGTGCACTACTCTCCAGAGATAAGGGATGGGAGTCTATGACGAACATGAAGAGTGCAATTAGAAACCCAGTAGCCCATGCAAAGACTCACAATATCTGAACAAATGCCCTACTCTCTGTTTTGGATCCAGACAACAGATGCATTTGGGGTCAAGACTTCTACTCCTTCCATTTTATTTTTACTTTTAAAGAAATAAATAATAAAAATCTTGGTGTGTGCACTACAATCAACAAGGTATGTTACTAATAAAGATGTCTCTGAGTGGGTAGTTCAGTGCTGATGCATGCCTCGAGGCAACAAATCGAAACAAAGGAAAAAACCTGCTCCTTGGAAAAGGCAAAGTCACTGTACTCATTGTTAAGAAAACAGTTTTCATTCATTAAGGTGAACTCCTGCATTTCTTACAGATACAAAATTTCCAATGCACTTTTCCTAATATGCACTCTTCCTTCCTAATGATTCCTAAACAATCTGAATTCTGCTTGTGGAAAGTTGAGACAAGATACTTGGCATATGACTAACTGCTCACACTTCAATCAAAATTCATGCACCAATTTGGTAAGAATTTCTTTCTCATTCTTAGGTCTACTAAATCCTTTGAACTTTATCCTGAATGAGTCACTGCTCATTCTGTAACAGAGGTACTCTGAAACATGTTCTCACCTTCCCGAGCATGTAAGCATCTTCTGCCATTTTTAGCAAGCATTCCATGTCTGAATTTGTAGTCTTTTGAAAACCTCCGCCTCTATCTTTGAGTGGCTGGCACTGTCTCCTTTGCACAGCTCCACAACCCCATATAGCAGAAACGTTGCTATTCTCTTATTTCTTTATTCCCAGTGGGCAGTCTGCAGATCAGGAGGAAGTGCTGGGGTCCCATTCATTCCTCACTTATGCAAGAGTGCTAACTTGACAAACACTGGCACAAATACATTTAGAAATGATGGGGGAAGACAGATAACTTTTAATTAATCTTTTCTATCCTTTCCTCAAAGAGGTGGCACAGAAAACTCATTAATTAGCCAGAAACGTTCCCATTTATTCAGCCATGTTTTTGCTGTAATGGGTGATAGTGGGGAAAAAAAAAAATCACATCTTTAATGGGTTGCAAAACAGAAAAATCCCATCAGCAGAAATTCTGTTCACTCAGATTATTTGTGAACTACACTAATTCTACATTCTTCAGTTATTGCTAGAGTTTTCTCAAGCTGACAAATATGATTCTATATGTTGTTATTACAAGTTCACAAAGGTGAGTCGTCATCTTGAGGTTGAAATCAGAAGATGAAACTTTACTAATAGGTAACACATCAAGCATCAGAAACAAATAACGAAAAGAAAATGGAAGCAAATAATCTCAAACAACAAGATGGGTTTATGCTGCTCAGCAGCCCTTGAAACTGAGATGTTTTAACTAAAAGTACTGTGGAACTTCTCTGCCGGTTCCTTTCAGTATGGACATGCAATTTCATGTCAGAGATAAGCAAAATGTACCTTGGTCAATGGAGTTCCCTATTTTAAATTGTGACACCAAAGGCCATGTTCTGTGTTCATGCTATTGAACTGCTAAGATAGCAATTCAAGCTAACCCTCTATGGGGAAATAACATGCAAATGAGCACATTAAGCTCATTAGGTGCACAGTGTGACTGTGTTTCTGATGAACAAGACACATTTCTGCCTCACACAAGGAAGAAATCAATGAAAACTTGGTATACGTACACACATATACAGATCATACAAAACGTGGCGTGAATTTGGGCTATTTTAAAGGTTTGCCAAGGTATTATGCAATATTCTTAAGAGCTTCTACTACTACAATGATTAAAAAATTCAGGCACTGATTAAAAAGTCACTGAATGTGGCATAACCTTGAACACATTTACTCTTAGCTTTATTCTTTATTCTATTCCTTCCCTTTTACAAATGGAAAGCTGTAGTACATATGAAGTCTTCAGTCCAGATTTGGTTCTCTGTCTAAAATGTTTAATGTAAGCCTTGCTATATACATTTTCATTATTAAGGTACTTTAAAGATTTAGTATATGCAGAAAACTTGAATCCATTTTAACATGGGCAACGCCAAATAGTTGTTTGAATTCTGAATAACAGATGCATTCAGATACATTTTTGTTGCATTTGAGTATTGTATACTCAAGAGTGATGACACACTGAATCCAAAAGTAGGCTCTAATTACTACACTAGTATAATATTTAATTGTATCATGAATTATTTCATTTACTTATCTTTATTTATTGTTATGTACACATACACTTGAAAGAAACACGTGCAAATAGACAAATTTTGGAAAATCTCAAAACGTAGCTAAGGTAGTTATGTAAATGTTCAAAGTAGTTTTTGTCCTTCCTTCTGCCAATTCTACCCCCATACCCCAAGGGAGCACTAGGTCAAAGACATTTCAGATTTTGTTTGACAAAGGAAGTTAACTCCTATGAAAGAACTATATAAATTTCTCTCTGCTAGACTTTCTGCAGGAGACACATCTAATAAGGGCAAACAGATTACAGAAGTAGGAGTCCGGCGGAAATGTAAGCCTGCTTCAGGGTATGATATCTATCCATCATTAGCTGCTGCTGCTGTAAGAGCTTGTAATGTGGACACAAGTCATTAGATGCTCAGTTGTTCTTCAACTGTGAAAATGGCAAACACCAGAACATACTGTCTTAGCAAAATTACACTGCTAAATTGGGAATGACTGATTAGTTAGATTGTACTCTGCTTGGTGAGGCATGTTTTATAGAACTATGTAGAAAGCATTTACACAGGTCTCTCGTAACAGCTCTTACTCTGAAATGCAGAGTTACAATTAAAAAAAAGTTTGCTTATATATTCTTGGCACAGCAACACCACAATTCGTCTTTGCTGAAGACAGGCTGCCAGTAATTTTTACATAACTTCCATACATGCCATCTGTCAATAACTCTCCAGAGGCCTCTCATTTATTTCTAAAATTTACAGCTATGTATCTGACTCAATTTAAAATGAGTGATTAAAGAAAACTAGTGAAGACGCACGTTTCTCTAATTTCTCCTGACTGGGAACCAGTTGCTGAACTTCAATGTAAGTTTTATTACATTTTCCCATATAAAAACTCCATACAGAATTTAAGTCATAACTATGAAAACATTCAAGGTCTGCTTTTTTTTTTTTTTTTATTTTACCTGCCTATGTAAAAGACTCAAAATCTTTTTCATCTTCCAACTTTTAGTCCATAGAATTTAAGAGAATTCTGATTCTTTTGTGCTTTAGCAAATTACTGGCAGTAGAAGTGTGAGATATCAATACAGACAACTCTTTTGGTAAAGAAGAAGTCCTCATTTCATATCATGGTAAATGTTTCAGTTTTTCCAACACTAGCAGTTTGAGAATAGAAGATGTAATTTAGAAGACTGAGAAAGAAATGGCAGAAGGACATAACTAATGAGTCTGATCCATGAACAGCATACTCAGAAGCTCAAACTTGAATATACACAGACAATAAATGTGAATTATGAGTCTTGCTGCAGGGTTAGCTTGACTTAAGAATGGTAAGCAAGGATGGATGATAAAACACAACTTGATATGGGTAGTGCTTAAACAATCACTGAGTGAAAGAATGTAATGGGCAGATGAAATGAGAGTTGAAGGGAGACATAAAACTTAAGAAATCTTCTACTTCAGCCTCTAAGAAGATTAGCAAGACACTGAGCAGAAGGATCGTAATAATATAACTTGAAATTGAAGGTAAAGTCCAAGTAACTTTTACTCCATCAAATATCTGCACAGGAGTAAGGAGAATGAGAGAAAAAAAAAAGTTCAAGAGAAAAAGAGCAGAAAACATCTGTTTCAAGTAATACATTATCAAAGGGGAAAGAAGACTTGTTGACCAGGATCCATTTCTCTCATAATTATTAGTCACAGAATTCTCTGGAAATAATGTATCATTTACAAAAGTTGGTCTTCACAGAAGGATGAAAATCTCCTTGCTGTTGATATTAATAATATTTTTTCTTGAAATTTACTCTTCTGTAATTACTTAAATAGGCTCTTGTTTATCAAGGGGAACCCCCTATATCCCTGTAAGTATCTCCCCACAAATTTTGTGCAACGTTGATTCACTACAAACATTTTAACTTCACCAAATGAGGAAAGAGAAACAATTTTATAAAAAAAAATTCAGCTCTCCCACTAGGAAAAGCTTTGTATTGTTTGGGATTTTTTTTTTTTTGTTATTATAGAATCATAGAATGGTAGGGGTTGGAAGGGACCTTTAGAAACCATCTAGTTTGTTTTGTTGTTGCTTATTTAAAAAAAAAAAACACCAAAAAAACTCAAAACCTACTCTTTAAAAGTTACCTGAAAACAATTTCTTATGTATAATAATGGGCAAAAGAAAATGTTTTTGAAAATACTTTACTTGCAAATGACTATCCAGGAAGTAGGGGACAAAAAGAAAAACTGAGAAAAGGTAAAGATGATTGCAGTATCATTTTTCTGCCTAGCCAGCTCACATCTAGTACTGTCTTTATTCTTCGGCTATGTTAATAAAAAGTAGCATGATAGACTGGTTTTAAAGAATTTTCTTTTACTTTCTTTTTCTGTGCTTATGCAAGAAAAAGTCTCCTTTTTTTCTATTTACTGGCTATTGGATATACTTATGAAATAAAAATCAGGACACAGGACTGACAATTCGAGGTTTGCTTCCAGATGACTCATCATATAACGCGTTGTATGATGCCAATAATTTAAATTCTGCCCATCAGTTTCCTCTCTTGTTGGAAATGAGGACACATACTACACTTCTCAAAATATTAAGATTTACAGTATTAGGATTGATTGCCTATCCTAGTGTATATTTTCTGTGACTAACAACTTCGATCTCCTGAAGTAATCTAATCCCATACTGTATTTAGAAACAGACAATAACCTGTTCTCTGCTGATTTACGTAGGTCTTCAAATTCTCTTAATTCCAAACAAAATTATTTGCTACCACGCTTCTGTAAAAACAACAGCAACAGCAGCTATTCGTATTTTTCTCTGCACATAACACTAGTATAAAACAGTATGACTTCATGCTTGCTTATCATTCATGTTGAGCACATGACTTATATTCAGCTTGGCATCTTTATGACAGGTTTTATACCCAGATTTTATCAAATATTCTCATCAGATTACAAATGTCTCCATGAGTCATGTAGCTAGCTATAGATGTTGTCAGCGAGTCCCACTCTGCCAAATCACTCATTTCTGGGGGCTGGACACAGTACATTTACCACACCAGCCCACAACCATATAATGACACTCCATGCAATTTGTTTAGCTGTAACTATAGCTTCTGTATTCCATGTTTTTTTCACACGCTATGTTGGGTGTACCCTAAGCATCGAGTTCTTTTTTAGAATCCGCCAACACGGTTTACTCTTGTGGCCAGCACTGCACCATGCTATTTATTGTATATTCTGCACAATATACACTTTAGTTATAAATACATTACAGGAAATTGCTACTGGCACACAAGGTGCAAAGTCACAGGAGTTTGGCATGCCCACCTGCAACGCAAGGTCTGAGTAGACACTAACCCTAATAAAAAAAGCTCTATAAAAATATATATATGTTTGAATCTTGTTATTCTCTCCTCCCTTTTTTAAACTGTTCTCCCAGGACACAGACAATAATTTATTTTGAAATTGCTACCAAAACCCACTGAATTTCTAAGGA
Organism: Urocolius indicus; assembly: GCA_013401255.1. Taxonomy (NCBI): domain Eukaryota; kingdom Metazoa; phylum Chordata; class Aves; order Coliiformes; family Coliidae; genus Urocolius; species Urocolius indicus. Next base: position 440,275 of record WBNH01009881.1, read on the forward strand.
AACAAAGGTAGTAAAGTGCTACCAAGAACCACCGAATTTCTATAGAAACAAAGGTAGGAAAGTTGCTTTTTAAGTCCGTGTAAGTGTGCTGCTTCTAATCTAGTAATAACTCCAAGGCAAAAAAATTTTCTTAGTAATTAGTGCCACTAACATGTGGGGTTTAACCTCTTCCTTTAAACATTTTTTACAGCAAAGAGATAATTTACAGCTTTCAAAACTTAATTCATCATCTGTATCTCAGAGAATCCTTTGCAAAAATAATTTATGTGCAACTGTTTATCCCAGATTGATTATATTGACAAGCAATATGGCAATTATTTCAGACACCTAATTTACAGTCTCACAATAGATACGTTACTCAATTTTGCATTCATCTATCACAGCTGTGTTCAATGATTTGACCCCAATTAAAATTCAGAGTGCTTTTCTGTGACAATTATTTCTGATATCCCATCCATCTTTACCATTTCAATAAAACTGGGAGTAATAGAGAAACATCCTCACCTCTATTTACTTTATGCATTAACAGTTGTCTGTAGACAAGCACAAGGGGCTGTGTTAGATCATTCTCTCCTTCTCAGTCTTTCAGGAATAAGATAAAACTCAGCAACATCCCCCTTACACTCGTAAGACCACACAAAGTGTTGCAAACAAAGAAATCAAAAGCTTTAAAACCCCATAGTATGGTTAGAAGATTATTTTCCATGCAGTGAGCCAAGATCAAGAAATTATGATTGATAAAGTAGCCTAGAAAAACTAGAAAATTGTTTCCAGAATCTGTCAAAGCAATGAAATTCTTACTGAACTACAGAGCTTACAGCACCAGCTGGGAACAAAATGGGAATGTAAGAATGTAAACTGTTACCATTCAAATAGACATGCTGTGGTTGCTTGACTGTCACCTGCATGAGTTATCTTTTGTGTGTTTGCTGGGAAACAAATGACAATAAAGTAAGAAGACTGAACCAATCTTTCCTTTCACATGAGAACTTACACCATATGTTAAATTGCTACAACAGCTTATTTCAGTAACCTGAGTGTATTCGGAAGAAATGTGGAGATAAAAGAGATAAGGTTTTGGCAACTGACTGCATAGAGTCTGGCTAAAGCTGTTAACTGAAAGACAAAACAATGATTTTGTAAATAAACCATCCAGTACGGAAAAATAGATGCCATCTCTGACAAAGAAAACAAGAGCACAGATGATTCCTAACCTATGAAACAAATATAGCATGGGTTCTTCAGGAAAAAGAAAATATAGCACAGACATCCTTTCTTGATGATGCGACAAACTTTATGTTGAAAAAGAACGAGAATTTTATACCAAAAATGGGTATTTGAATTGAACTGAAATTCCTCCATGTCAAACTATAGATACGCCTCCATTTGCTGCCAGTATAGCAAAATGAAAGTATGAAAGAAATATTAAATGGTGACAAATATAAGTGACAAAGTCACAGGTTAGATGGCCTCAGAAATTTTTCAAGCACAGTGAGATAAATGAACACCAGTTTAAGAATTTCTATGTCAGTAAAGGCCTTTCATACTTTTAAGCAAAGGATATGGATAGACAGATGGTACCAAGAAAACACATATGCCAGATATATATGGATATATTGTGGATATATGTGGACTTATGTTTGGATGAAAAAATCCAACTATCCCAAGACATGGTGTTTTTTAACATCATGTCACTCAAAGATGTCACACTAGCCAAGAAAATTAGAATTTCTTAATGTATGTACAGCTGCTACCTGTAAGTAGTCTGACAATGATAAATATGTCTATAAGAGACTACAGGCATGCCTGGCCCAAAGCTAGGCTCTAGTATACAGCAAGATATTACCAGCTATGGCTGCCTTTAAGCCATGAAGGCAAATGCACATCTGTATCTATTAAGCTAATGTACAGTGAAGCTTGCCAGTGAAGAGAAGTTAGGAGCTATGCCAAATGTACACTTTGGATCTAGTCTTAAAAATAGTACTACAATACACATATACTCAATTGCATTCAAATTACTTGTGTTTTGAGAAACTAGCTTATAGTATCTACTCTCAATACGAGCATGTTTTTGAAGGATACAAACTAAGGTAATTTTACAATACTTAACCAACAGAAACAGCAACAGATATCTGGAGATAAATTCCTTATTTCTTAAGGTTCCAGTCTCAGGCTCAGTCATTCTACCATGATGCATCCGAAACTCAGAAGGGGAAGATAGAGGAAAAGACTACCTCACCTTGAGAAAAGTATGCTGGGCTAGATGACAGTGTAACCTGCTTGCTGTCTTCAGCCACCCAATAAAGGTTACAGAAAAGGCTCTTTTTGAATGTGGAGCACACTAAGTTGAAAGGCAACAGGCACAAGCTGCAGAACCCAGCAAAATGCAGCTGGGACAATTTAATAGTTTTCTTTTTGCTGTATTTCATCTATAAAACAGCAGTAGCCATAGAAAGTATGAAACAGGAAAAGGGAACATCACTGTGACCACAGCTAATATAATTATAAATGTCTAGCGCATGTATCATTTTTTGTATCAATGCTTGTGTTATTTGATAATTGGATTATTTTTTATTTTAGCATTGCATCAGTGACAGAAACATGATCAGCAAAGCCTTTGATGAACAGCTGATTTGTGTCCTTAGACAAAAGGAAAATATAGTATTTCAAAAGACAAGAAACAGTCCCTCTTCCAGCCACTATCTAAACCAAAATTGTATTCTTTGATCACACTAAAAAAAATCAGTTCTTTGGCTGACTAAAGACATGCTTCCATCCTTTAAACTTGCCATTTGAAATGTTTTCCTTTGCTCACTCTTGTACTTGCAGTATCTCAGTAGAAGGCTAGAGATTTCAAGTATTTTTACTGATTTATCCATGACGTTACTAAATGCTGGCTCTAGGCCTATCCAGACAATGTGTAGGACATAATGACAAAATGCAGCTTGATAATCCTGATCCAATTGCTAATTGACATTTCCATTGATAGTCACCATCAAGAGAAAGAAAAAGAAACCCTTACAAATTACTTCCACCAAAAATATCAGTTTCAGCGAATGCTAAGATTTATTACAGACCTTCACCTTTAGGTACATAAATCTCTAGAGAAAAGCAAAATTTTTAAGCCTCTACTAGCAAGAGAGGATAGGTACCAATTTAGGACTCTCAATTTATGTCAAATCAAAGCAAAAATAAGTTACTAATCCTAACTGCTGATCACATCCTCCCATGATGTTGAAAAAAGTCTAATGTAGGCAAACTACACCCGCCCTTCTAATTTCACAATCAGAAAATGTGTTCTGAGGAACCAACATTTGAATCCTGAGCAATCTGAACAAGGTGCAACAGTTACTCATAAATCCACTTTTAATAAGTTGAGATTTGGATGGCCAATACTACTGAAAATAAGGTAAGAAAATATAACCGTGCATCAATTTGATACTGTCTTTTCTAATTGCTTCAGAATATCATTTATTCATAAAGATTTTGCAGAAAAATTATTTCAAGGACAAAACTATGGACTTTGGACCTATTCTGCAGCCACTGATGACTATTTTTGTTATTTAATTTACTGACATGGATAACAGACATGTACACACTATCCATTTGACATAGAATCAGAGTGATGGGGTTGCAAGGGACCTCTAGAGATCATTTAATCCCAGCCCCTGCCAAATCAGGTCCACCTAGATCAGGCTACACAGGAACGCATCCATGCGGCTCTGGAAGACCTCCAGAGAAGGAGACTCCACAACCCCCCGGGCAGCCTGTGCCAGGGCTCCCTCATCTGAACAAGTAAAATAGGTTTTTCTTCTGTTTAAATGGAATTTTTTTTGTGTTCCAGCTTCACCCCATTACCCCTTGTCCTGTCACTAGATACAACAGAAAGAAGTGATGCCCCAACCTCCTGGCATCCACCATTTATATACTTATAAATATTAATAAGATCCCACATTTTTCCATGTTCTCGACATTAGAGTGTTAAAAGCTAAATGTTGCTTAAATATGCTTCAGAATTATAAATAATTTAGTTAATTTCTATTAATAACATGATTCCCTGCTAATAAGCTCTGGACTGTAGATGTCAAAATGTAAACAAGTGAAGCCTCTGAAAGGTACCTTACTCCCAGCTGATCTGTTTCCTTTACACTGAAATGGATTCTAGTAAGCAAGAGCAAGACCTTCTCTAAGCAATCCAACAGTTGGATTTTATTTCACCAGGATTGCAACATGTAACTTTCTAGATAGAAACAGAAATAAGCAGGAAAAAAAAAAAGTAGGCCGAACTGAAATAAAAAAAGGGGATTAAACAACGCTTCTCCTGCACACTGCTGGTCTCTTACTTGGCTTCAAGCAACCCAATGAGTTCTGGAGTATATTTAACTATGTACAATCCTTTCCTATTCCAGACAGGACTTCTTTTCAGTCATGTGCAGGACCTATTTGCTTTCTCCTCCTCAAACAGGCATTGTAAGGAGCTCCTGCAAATTAGCATTTTTACAATACTAAGAACTGCTGATTAGACTATTGTTTCAAAAGGTCAAGCAAAACTTAACTACCTTTTAAAAAACATGATGTCGTTTGAAAAAGAGAAATTCTCCTTTCATCTTTCCAAAAGTATATCCATTAATAAATGGGTCCAAAAATACACCTCAAACTCAGCAGCATGTATGAAGCTATTTGTTTAATTCCAAATAATTCAATACATTGAAGAATGGCTTCAGGAAAGACATAAACTCAGTACATTGGAATTTGACAACAACATTTGATTGCAGTATTGGTTGATATCCTAAGGAAAGGTCAATGGTTTAATCAGTAAATAAATACCAATGTATGACATCAGGCCTGAAACTGAGGAGATATGTAGCATGCAGTAAAAATTCATATAGATCTGAAACAAGTGAAAAAAAGGATTTTTTGGTGAATCCTGAAGCCTTAGGGTTAAGACAGTAAATCTTTGTGATAGGTTGAAAATGTGGCAGCTGTAAAGGAGACTTTGAAAGTCATGCAAAAATTACTTTTTGACATCTGAAGAATTCTGACAGTTACCTACACAAAATTAGGGTAAAAATCGTCCATGTCTTATGAAGCCAAGGTAATTGCATTTTATGTCAAGAACTCCACAAGGATGAAGAAATTCACTCCTCTCAGAGGCTTGCTGGCAAATGTCAAACTTACACTGAATTTGGTGAGCAATGACCATTTAGAAAGGATACACAGAGACAGCCTTTGCCATCAGAGAGATGGCTTGTGAAAGCCAAGTATTTTTAAACTACTAACATGTCCAGATTTGAGTGTCCTCTTATTGTTACTCCTTCTGCTCTTTCTCCCAGCTAACAGCAATGACAGGTGTACTTTAAAAGATACCTTTTAGAAAATGGGAGGGGAAAGATAACTGCAAATCACTGCAAAATCTATCGCGTTACTGCCATGCCTGCATTTAACATTTAAACTGGAGAACACGTAGCTGTCTAGACTGCATCATATTCTGAAACACTTGCACTTAAAGTGGAAAAGATGAAAAATATTCTGACAGCACAAGAAGTATTTTTTCCCCAAATGCTACTGCAACCTGTTGTGGTTTTGCCCCGCTAGCACAGCAGCACCACGACAGTCTCTCGCTCAGTGCCCCCATTCATCACCACCCTCGTTAGGATGGCGGAGGCCCAGCGAAATGGGAGTAAAAATATAGGCAAGGTTGTTGTGGATTAAGACAAGGGCAGGGAGGGCTCACTGCCGATTACGATTCTGGGCAAAACAGACTTCAGTACTCAACTTAGAGAGGAAAGTAGGAAAGTTTATTCTACAAGAAACAGAGTGGAATAAAAGCAAAAGGGAGTAGGATGATGAGAAAATTACAACCAGCACTTTAGGATCTCCCTCCCTCATCCCTCCTTTCTTCCCAAGCTCTGATCACTGCTCCAGGTATCTCTACCTCCTCCTCCCTCAACGGCTCAGGGGTGCAAGGAACGGGGAATGTGGTCAGTCTCTCACAGATGGGCTCTGCCACTTTTCTCTTCTCAGATGAGGATGACTCCTGGCATTCTTCCCCTGCTCCAACACGGGGTTCCTCCCCCGGAACACAGTCCTTAAACTTCTCTGGTGTGGGTTGTTCCCAGTAGCTGCAGGGGCCTTTNTGATTGTGCAGTGATCGTCTAATTGGCTCAGCCCCAAGTCTGGCTCAGAGCTGAGGAGAGTTTCAAGCAACTGCTTATGGGAGCCATCCTTACAGCCCCTTCCCCCTTGCCAGAAAAGGCTGTCATGTCAAACCATGACAAACCTTAAGGGTAGGAATCATAGCATGGTAGGGTTGGAAGAGCAACCACGCACTAAAACAAAAATAAAACCTCTTGAATTCAATAGGCAAATAATTCAAGGTCAAAGAAGTGAAAATATGTTTTAAGTAAGTTATTTTCCCTTTTCCTTCCATGTAATTGCTGAAGGTAGGATACCGGTATTTTGCCTCTTTGATGATGGATATGCATTTCCTAGTGGAAAGCCAACTATACATAAACAACAGAATCATACATTTTAAAAAAGTTCTGTTAAAAGAAAAGATAGCAGCAAAGAAGCCAACGGTAACAATGCACTGGCAGAATGACAATCAGAAGAAGAGAGAATTGCAGTAAAGACCACGAGATTATTATTCTCTTCTGACTTTGTCACGGTACTTGAACTCAGATAATTAACTTCAATTAAATACTGAAGGAGAGAAGTTACAGAAGGCAACTAATATGATAAAAGAATAAACTAAAATGAAGTTTACCATCAGAAGGGATGTTAAAAATAACGTAAAAATTGAAAAGATGTGAGCTGCTTTAGTCTAACAGTACCTCTAGATAAACCAAAACAATAACCTGCCCCTGCATCTTCCAACAAAACTGTATCATGGACATAGAGCAGTGAGGTGCCAAGTTGCAATAAACAACAAAAGCATCACTCTGTATATATTTTTAGTCACAGGAAAGTTGCTCTATCAGAAACTTACTAGGCCAAAGAAAGGTTCTGTGTGCTCACATCCTTAGTTTTCCTAGTTCCTTTGTCTCTATCAGCCTTAAACCTATTGAAGTTGTCTAGCATTCCTGCTCTACAGTGCTTCTAGTGATTTTACCTAGAGACAGTGGGATCAACATAAGTTCAAAAGACCTTGTTTAGGCTGGTTCTATATCATAGATATCCTTTGTGTGATGTGGGTTGTTTTAGGCTTTGCAGCTCCCTCAGTTTGCTTTCCAGTTCTCCTCCTTTAGCCATACTACCACTACTGCAGCCTTTCAAGTCAGTTCATGGTCAGGCATTACAATAGTATATGGAAAAACTTCTCATTTTCTCTGAAATCATACTTTGGAAACCCCTCTTATCTCATTTTCTAGAATAAGCACAATATTTTCAGCAGACTTAGAAGTTATTTTCTGTTTGTACAGTACGAAGACTTAATTTGTAGTCATACACTCCAGCAATCCATCTATGGAAATGCCAAAATTAAACATACTTTATAAATCCATTAGAGTTGAGAAGTAAAACATTTCAAGTTCCTGATTTTATTTTCTTTTACTAAGCTGGTATTCCAAATCACTGAAACTACTGGACTTCACAGTAGTTCCAGAACACAGAAGACATTTGCAACATAGATCTATCAACTGTAGACCTGTTCTAGAATTCTAAGAAGGATGTGATCATTTGGCCACTTCTTTTGAGCTTAAGTAATTTTCACTGTTTGCACCCTCTAGGTCCCCTCATTTCACATAAAGTATACAACCTTTATTCTACCATTTTACTCACGACATTTCAATATATAAAATGCAAGATGCATTTTGTAAAACTTAGAATAATAGCATGAACAATGTACAGCTCTAACAACAGCTTTCAGATGAGATGTTACTATTCCAGAGAAGCAGAGATGTATGATGTATGGAGAGAAAGTGAACCTATACCAGAAATAACAAGAGGCATTAAAAGCAACGAAGAATGAAGATTCAGTTCTGTGTGTAGAAAGTGTCTCGCTTCATGTCTCATCATCTCTCTCATCAGTCCCTCTGCCAGCAAATGGCTCCATATCAGAGCGTAAGGCAGGCTGCCTTGTAACTGCCTGCACTCTCAACACCAAGGGCTTACTTCCAAAGTATCATCATGAATCAGACAGATCCCACTGGTGCAAGCCTAGTTTGACCTAATTAATAAATGAGTAAATTACCATTGTTCACCCTTTGCCTTTTGCAGTTCCCCAATGGGAATGTATCACTGTCATAACCTGCTGTTTAGTGTGAGTTCAGTAATATTCCCTGCATAGACAATTAACTACATATTTGTACCAAAAAGTATCCATCAGGTGTCGATTTGGCATACATCTTGCAAATTCTGCTGATGAAGACAGCCATCTTCCTTTCTTGTTACTATCTGTAACGGTTGGCAGGGAAACAACAGGGGAATAATCTAAAAGATAAGCATCTTTACTGAGAGATTTAACAAAGGTCAGTGTTTTTTTACGTCATCAGTGCTGTTAAAATTATTTTCTAGATAAAAAGCATTCACCAGCATGTGAATTAGGTTTTAAAAAGATCAGTTATGAGGGGAACTGTTCCATTACAATGCTACCTGAAGGTTTAAAATTTGCATGATACATCTAAGAACAAAAAAAAAGGAGGAAAAAGAAAAGGTCAGAAAGAGTTGAACAAAAAAATGAAGCTTTCATCTTGTGAATAATCTGTAGGGGAAAGCTACATCTAATTGAACTGCAAAATTGAAACAAAAAATATCTTATTCTTGAATAGGAGATAAGCTTGCAAATAGTCTGAAGAAAAAAAAAAAAGGAATTTTTGGCTACATCCCTTAGTTTTTCCTAATTCTTGCCTCTCACTTGCTAACTTGATTCAGCAGATCCTTTTTTAACAAAAACACACCCAGGGGAAAGTCAAGGATTAATTTGTAGAGAAGAACACTTCTGTTACCTGTCACTTCTTTTGTATTCCTTCTAAACCCATTAAAGACAGGGGAAGAATCACACTGCCATGTTCAACAGTTGTTTCTGAGGCACAGCTCTCCATCACAACACAAAGCTCAGCTCAGGAGCTTTGCAGTGTAATCTAGTTTTCACCAGTTTCAGTCAGGAAAATACATTTCTCCTTCACATTCCAATTACAGCATTTCTCTGAAACAGCTGAGTAGGACCACTGCTTAAAGCAGTTGATATCCTTTCCCACTGAAATGCAATAGAAAGATGAACCATCTCAACACAAACACCTCCTTGGCCCAGAACCAAGGCTCTCTGGAATGTAGTTTCCAGACAGCACAGAAACCTGAGCAAGGAATGCGAGTAACAGCAAATTAAACAAGGAGTATAAAAAACATGAAGAAACAACTACCTTCTTGTGATGACACTTGCAAATATCTTCTGGAAAGCAAATTTCAAAAGACAGAAATATCATCTCAGTGTGTGATTCACTGTGATAATGCCCAGGTCTTAAAGCAGACACAAACATCACTGAGTTAAGGTGGGTATCAGCTGTATACACAGATATCTCTATGAAGCAGGCTCCAGCTTCTCACTTTTCTAGTGGAAATTCAGAGTCAAGAGATTTCTTGGCTTTCAAACATCTCCTCCTTATATTTACTCTATTTGTGGGTTAAAATGAGGTAAATACCCTCCTAAATACTTCAAAGAGTGAGCTGTAACAGTCTCAGCTAGCTTTAGAAGACTACAAGGTCTTTTCTCAAATCGCTAGACACACCAAACCAGAAAGATTTCCAGACAATAAATCATGCTTATCCCTTTTTTCTTCTATCACAGGCAGTCCTGACATACCATTTGCTTTTGCTATTTATGAGCTACTGGTATGAACCATGGAGGAATAAATGCGATTACACCATTTGTTAATTCTGTTGACTCACACAGAATGGGAAGGTTATTACATTAATTTGGATTTACATCAGCTAATAGCAATTTACCCCAGCCCACTTGCATCAGTATACCAAATGATAATGACTGGTTTTAAGCAAATCAGGCACACAAATACACTCTATTTTCAGTTTAATTCTATTATAATGAAAGTAATGGCAGTAGTAGGTCTAAACTCACTCGTCACATGTTTTCTATAGTTTGTCAAACTCTGATTACTTTTTTTTGTGAAAGACTGAGCTACCTAGCACTCATTATGTCAAATCATTATCATCAACATCCTCCTCTGCACAACATATTTGTTATTTGCCTCCCTATTCTCACTATCATCATAAACACTAAAACATAATTATCTTCAGAATTTCATTCACAAAGAGAAAAATCACATTCCCACTAAAAGTTCTGTTAGCTAAACCTGAACAAACAGGACTAAAAAGCAGTAAAGTCATAGGGATTTGTTATTAAAAGACGACATCATCACAGAAATATTCTCTATAGGCACTACAGCTTAGTGCAGTGTGCCTGGCATGCACAGCTTGCAAAGCTTATGCAGCAGGACTTTGAAATGGTAGGCTATTAGAATGCCAGTTTCTAACTGCTCAAGCAAAAGAAAAACACAATAAATCTGGAAGCATATTTCAGCTAATAGCTTTAAAATGCCAAACCTCTACATTTAAGGAATCTATACAAGTCTAACAAAGAATTTATGTGCACGTACACATACACACAACCCCAACTATGCAAAATTAATAGATATTCCTGGATAGGCATCCTGCTGGAAGTAGCTTTGAGCCTAAGAAGCTCCTTTATTGATCAGAGCCTCTGACACAATCAGACATACAGGCAAGAGGCTCAAGTATTTTTGCTGAAGATGAGTTTGTGAAAGTAGATACTTAATATGCATATCATGGATTTGGCAACTCTCTTGGGCTGGTTGATTTTTAAATTACTTGTTCCCCTTTTTGCATATTAGTCTTCATTTCCAGAGAAGTAGGAATTAATGATACTTTATAAATAACAGAGTAAAGAACTATGTCTATAATTCAGGTAATCTCTCTGAATATTCAATCATGAAGCATTGTAATGACCACTTCTTAATACTTGTAGCTCCACTAGTTTAGTCTTCTGTAGGACGTTTTTTTCTTCAACTGTTCTGAAAACTCTGAAAGCCAAGCCACATTGGTCCATTTTCATACACTACTAATAAAGATTTACAAGTCAAATTATGACCTCAGTAACATCTCAGCAGCCCATTATTGATGGCAAACTTGAACTGGTGTTAACAGGGCAAGAGCATAAAAACTATCTCACTGATAAAGCCAAAGATGTGTTTCACTCACTCTCAGCTGTATTGGTTCTCCAGTGTTTGATCAAAATGAAGATGTATTAGGAAAAAAAATTAAATCTTTAAAGTGCCCAAGGAATAGTCCCTGCACTCTTTTTGACAAAAAAATTCAGAGAGGTTTTACCAAGAACTGGACACAAAGGAGTCAGTGGAGAGACAGCACAGGCTAAATGTAGCATGGCAGACTCAGATCAGGAAAACAGCTGAAGTCACAACAGGAGACAGTTGCCACTTCTGCAAGATGGTCTGTCATCTTCTCTTGCTCCAATCCTCCTCCAGCTATAGCTGTCACTGCAGCTTCACTTAAGATGCAGATTTTATGACAACTCCTTGCATGGTGTTCACTTTGATGTGTTAGGAGGAGCTATTAGTAGAACTCCTTGTATGTAATAGGTCTGCTTTTAGATTTCCAAACATTCCCCTTGCTCACTGCCAATGACTGGGAAATATGATAATTATAATTCTAAACGAGTTTTACAAATCTGATGACATTCAACCTTTACTATACTTGGGAATCAGTAGAATTGATTTGAGACTTTTTAAAGGACCACTTGAAATGGTTACCTTAATTTAAAGGTTCTTTATCTCATTCATTCTTAATTATGTTTTAGTTACACACAGTTAAGCACACAGCATCTATGTTTGGTAACTTAATTTTATTTATAATAAAAAAATTCTGTGTATGTTAGGAACTGGGACTGATTAAGACACAACTGCTGAAGCCAACTTATTGATCCCAGCATTACATATAGAGGTATTTAATTGGTTTTCTTTACAGATGCTATTCAATCTGTTCAACTGCTTAGCAATGTTAAATGGCAGCAATTGACTTGTGTGGAAAAGATCATTTACCAAGCTCCCAAGAGAGACATCAAGGCTTTCTACATGCAGAAAAGCTCCAGTTTAATAATGGGCTGAAAATAGCTCAGAGATAGTATTTGATGATATCTAGTCAGAATGCCTCTGATTCTATTTATGTCCCTGCACTTCTATTGGTATGACATTTTGCTTTTGTTTATTCAGGCAATCAAAAATGAAAAGCATATCTATTGCTTGAGAAACATACTATTACAGAAACTATGTTCAGAGCACTGCTTGAGAAAAAGAATTCAATCATAACAATTTCTATATAATTGATACAAAATAAGTAGAAAGTGTATGATCTATTAAAATATAAATTTTCATGAAGGAAATGTAACAGGACCACATCTTATCAATTTTCAGACTCCACTGAGACTACAAGGCTTATGGCTTGGTTTCACTACTTTCTTTGGGATTAATTGATGTTGCAGTGTTGATCAATCCCTAAACTTAAAATTACGGTATTTTAAAAATATTACACATTTTTTTCTAAAAAAATCAGTTTGTTATTAGAAAAATCAACTTCACCTGTGTACTGAAGAGATGGAAAAAATCCTTAGTTATTAATCCAAAGTGCAATGCAGATGCAAATTCATGCTGTGTATATATAGATGTGGCTGGCAGATTGTTATGGTCTTCTTTACTGGTATGGCACAAACCGCATATGTACAAAACCCCTCCCCCCCAAACTCTCCTAGGTGTATAGTTCATTCATAGTGTTAAAAGGACCTCACAATTACTGACACTACATAAATTTTTCTGCACTTGATTTGATCATTTACATCAATATAGCTTGTACTGGTTTTGCTGTGTGCCTCATGCATCATCTAAGCAAAGAAAAACTGATCAGGAAAATGCTTTCCTAGCAAACCAGAATCTGAGTAATAGCACCATCTAGGGGCATCACTTTCTGAAGTGATATTTAACCATAAGTTTTGTGGAGATATTTCTTCATCGATGAAGATATATCTTCATCGCATTATTGTGAAACAGTCAGAGGAACTGAGATTCCTTTCCCAAAGCTTGCCTTGCTATCCTGTTCAGAGTGTTGAAGGGTTGGGGGGTGGTTTGTTTAAGTTTTCAATTCTCTTTTGTAGTATAAACTCCACAAGTTAATCAACAAGTTAAACTGACAGAAGGAATTCTGAACCACAGCTGGGCAATCATAACTTGACACTTCTTATTGCAGTATTACATAATCATACTAATAGCTTTAAAGTAGTTATTTCTGAAACTTAAATGGTGCAATAAAGAGAAGCAAGCTGTGCATTTGAGGAGTTATGGCATCTCAATATCACATAATCAAGGCACTGCTTCAATGCCGAGAACTAACTTAATCTGCCACTTACAATTTTCAAGCTTAGAAATATCAGGCAAAGTATACTCCTGCAATAAGAAGCAAGTCAGACAGCTTGCATAGAAAAATGAAGAGAGAGTGCAGTGTAAGACATTCAAACCCCATCTCTTCCTATGGAATGACATTCTAGAAACTGAGAAGTAAATCATCAATTATCACACAACTTACAGTGAATTTCCCCATAGACCTCAAATTCCAGCACTGATGTACACTAAACCTAAGTAAGGGCTGTCACTGAGAAAGGTCACTCTTTCATTTGTGTCTCATCAGCTCCTAGTCATCATGCAGCTATGAGCCCTTCTGACTTTGAGAAGGAATCTGCAGACAGGAGTGACAATTCTTTTTGACCACAGTTCATACAGCTCCAGTGAATGAGCAAACTGTACTTAATACATTTTTGTAATACTTTCCAAAACTTCCCTTCTCCATGGAGGGCCACCGGGAAGCAGAGATCCACTCACAGCCCGTGGGGGAGGGGCTCACGCCACAGCGGGTGGATGCCTGAGGGAGGCCATGAGTCCGTAAGAAGTTCATCCTGGAGTAAGTTCCTGGCAAGACCTGGGAGTCCGTGGGGGAGGTGCTATGGCAAAACCAAAGCTACGGCAGTTAAGATTTGTACTGGATATAAAATTTGTTTTCTTCTTTGTTCGTATTACAATATTGTCTAGCTCTGGACAATTCTAATCCCCCCATTTCTTATTAATGAATTGCACTAACTTCCTGACTTCAGCTCTGCCAAAAGTATTCTCTCATACACTGAAACAGTGAAACCCAAGTTGCTAAATAAACATATGCAGTTAACAACCCTGAGATCAAGAAAACTTTCTTATGCTAAAATATGAGTTTGAATACCTGAAACATTCAGCATTGATAATACATTAATTGAACAGCACTTAAAATGATGAAGTGTTCTGGAGACAATTCTGTGAACATTTCTAGACCTTTAGAATTTTTATTTATTGTCTTGAAAGAACGCTACAGTTTCTTATTTATACTTTATTATGGTTGTGATTCTAGTCATGAAACTCTAGTTTAATGGTAACATTCAGTACTGCCAATATGTTAGTACCTTATTAAAAAAAAAGCTCAAATCTACAAAGGCATACATAAAAATTAATGATGAGAGAACATATGTGATAAGGCACATAGACAACAAAAGTGTCACCTGTTTTTCCTCTTGCAACAATAAACAAGATTTAATTGAGCATACACCATTAGAATTACAGGATCTCTGACATGTGCAAAAAAGTATTTAGGGAAAGAATCATGCTGTCTATGTTGATCCATTAATATGCACTGCTGTAACTTACCTTGCAGGTTTCCAGCACAAAGTTAGTTTTTTAAGAATAGCAATCACTAGGGAATAAGAACAACTATTCTGCAATACTATAATGTTTGGAGAGCTCCTCTTCATACTGTATGCTCCTTACACTTGAGGAAGAAATTCTCTTTATTCACATAAAGCCTATGTCATTAGAATCTAGACAAATTTGAAATAAATTATAAGATGATAAAGCCATTTATGTAATCAGAATAATCAGAGGAAAATGAATACTTCCATACTATGATAAAGACTCCTATGTCCAAAACGGTTGAGATGGCACTTTACATTGCAAGGTCTCAGACTACACATCTGCCACAATAAAATGCAAAGAACCCTCAATTTAGCAGCCAAGAGATAGAGGTTTGAATCATCCCTCCTGGGACTTCAATCTGAAGTTCCAGAAAGATTTTATATCTCATAGTTGATGTTCAGACTTCAAAGGCATCAGTTTATACTTTTGCTCTCATTGAAGTAAATACTTTTGCAAGTGTCACAACTTGCCATAAAAATTGCATCTGTAGTAATGAATGCACCTCTGTAACAACAAACTTATTTGTTATAACAAATATATATAACAAACAAAGCATTTATACAATTTCATAATATTCGAAAAATCACTCTAGTGAGCTTTGCTTCTAAAACATAAATGATAAATCAACCTCCATATAATAAAGTTCATATTTATATGAGAAAGGAACTTCCTTCTCTGGTGTTACTGTATAATAAATGCCAATCAGCTTTTGTTCTGAAACATTTATGGTCACTAATGGGAGGTTCTAACACAGATGAAAAACAGCACATGATGGATTGAAGACACACAATCACAATCACATTGCTATACTTTCTCAAAATGGTAAAATCATTATAAATTCCAGGACATGCATTTAGTAAAGTGCTTTAGTCTTTTGATAAACTCAGAAAATATTGCTAATGCACCATATTCCTTATTAAATGAACAGGAGTTTATTGATCGAGGTGTATCACTGCACACTGTTTTTCCCCCAGAAGCGAGAAGACATTCAAACACAATGTTGGGTAGGTAAACAAAATGATGCTCTATTCTCTTCTGATGTAACTTAATTTCACTTTGCCAGAGGAAAAAAAAAGCACACTTTTATTAGAGAATAAAAAAGGAATAATAAAAAGAGAGTTAACTGATGTAATCAGAGTTAACAGGAATATGAGTTATTTAGGAAAATTAATGCAAAAACCTACAGGGTAACAAGCTTACTTAAGTAACACAATAACTAAACAATAAGTGTTCAAAACCATGTAAGCACTTATGAATCAAGGTTTATGCTACAACATAATTATGCAGCTTCATTATAATTTCAAATCAGGAGGACTGCAAAGTAGGAAATTCTCTGAAAATAAAAAGCACTTGCAAATTATCAGCAGACACCCGATCCAGACCTATTTGCTCAGACCAAACCTTTCTGCCAGTGTGCATTTGGGACTCCTTTCACCTCCATTGTGTGTATACACAAATTCAAATATTTGAAGCAGCTGTGACTGGCGCAGGGTAGTCCCCAAGCTCCTCCCATAGAGGTTACCCTTGCAGCAATCCCTTGCTACCAAACCCTTGCCATTTATGCCCAATACAACAGCTTGACTTCCAACAAGTTGCAGATTAACGTGGACTGTACTTGGCTACTTACTCCTTGCATTTTTGACTGTCACATATTGCCAAGTAAAGAAACTCTAGGCTGCAGCTTGCCAAGTGCCAGCACACAGAGCACCTGTCAAAACAAAGCAAGCCATTGCAAAGAATCTGTCATAGAAATATTGACATGAAATGGCAATCTGAACTACTACTATTTGCAGTTAAGTGTTTAAAGACTGTTTAATCGATACTTCTGATACACAATACCATAAATCAATCCTGCCCTTTCCTCAACCCTCAGGTCACCCAGAACACCCGAAAAAAATTTCACAGGGCGTTTGTGGTAAGTCCAAATGAGAAAAAGCTCTAAATACCAAGTGCACTATTAAATATCATATATATGTGTGGAATTTATTCAATATCTAAAATTATGTCCTCATATTTTTATTTTACTAAACCACTCCGTGGAAATAACTAATTATAAAATAACTTAAGCTGGAAAAAGGACAAGCATATGCAAATTAATGTCACAATCACTCTTTTCTGAGAAAGATATGCATATTCTGTTATGCTTGCCTGTAAAGGGAAAGGGGTAAGAAAAAGGGCTGGATTTCCTATTGGTAAACATGCAGTTTGCATCAGAAATTCACCTTGTTTGCACGCACTGTCATTTCGTGTAATAATCTTGGTTTTCATTGGAAATGGAAATAAAATGTTTTAGTCTCTAAAATATTAATAATTTATACTAAAATAGAAACTATTCTAGTGTTTCAGAAGAAAACAGGCTTATCCTATCTCTGCAAATGGTATCAAGCTCATACTGAAAAGACGCTGCTTGGGTAGCTTTCAATCAGGAAAATCAAATGCCTAGTATCCTTTTCCCCATCCCATTATCTCTGATTTGCATTAAGACTATCAATTATAGGAAGAGGAAAACAAATAAGTAAGAACAACAACCAAACAATAAAATTCCTTCACTAAAACAGGCAAACACAGTATTCAAGTTCTGCTTCCTCCATTCTGCCAAAATCATGAAAACGTAGAAGTGCACTGAGCACAAATGGTTCACTGCAGCATTAACATTACCACAGTGAGGGAACTGGAGACTGGGCCAAACAATCTTCCCCTGAAGGTTTAATCTCTTATTCAGAGTTCTCATATATTTCAGAAACTTGGCTATCAGCCTATTTCCTCATTCCTAGAAAGTCTGTAGCCACATGATTGCTTCTGTTAATGTTCAATGAACAACTGATTTTCTGACATTCTGTAGTGCCTAAATAGTCAGCTGCTTGGGAACTCATTCCTTCCCTCTGAGGCACAGTTTGTCTGACATCTTTTAAAATAACTGCCATGAGAGCATAATTCTGCGGCACCCTTCATGCTACTTTATATGAAACTTTCCTCAATGTGAGGACCAAGACAACTGACAACAGAACACCAAAGGCTGATTTCTATGCGACTCCTTTTCTTTATCAGTAGTCTACTACAGACATCTTGGTTGTCTTCCATGGCATGTGTAATTATTAATTACCTTTGAAAACAGCTTTTACTGTGCTCCTCTCCCATTTCAGGAATGAACACTTATAAGGCCTTAGTAGTCACTTGTTGCATGAAATTCTCTTCATATTAATTTCAAACATACTTATTGGTTATGTTTAAACATTTTCTTTTACTGTCTGGAATACATCCATTAGAAGAACCAAGCAGGCCCTGCAGCTAGGATCCTTTCTCCACTTCACTATAAAACAGACACTTGGATTTTTACACTGATCATATTTATAACCAAGAGTCAGAGGCCAAGAAAATTCTTCTCCAACAGTTTCTGTTATCTACTGAATCTCTACAGTCCTGTTTTGGGAAACTTGTCACTACTGCCTCAATAACTGGCTGCTGCCATCTAGTGCATTCTCCCTCTGGCAGCTGCTGCTTGTGTTGCAGAACTCTTTCCCTAGACTAGTAGTTTTAATTGTCACGTTCAACTTACACGAGATGTCTATGTAACTGTAGCAAGATTGCCAGTAGTTCTCTGCTCCTGAAGATATTATTTTCTCATTTTCTTTATGGAAAAGCATCTAAACTTCAAAATTATACATGAATATGAGGAACAGTTATCAGGGCTCTCAGTGTACTGAGTGGCCTTAAAAGCCACTTGACCAGCCTCACCTGGGGACTTCCTCCACACCCTGTGCAGATGGCCCTAGGGTCTCCATTTCAGCTTGGGGCATTAGTCCCTGCTTGAGCTCTCAGTTATGCCTGTCTCCAGTTGCCATGTCTGTGCCTGGCCATGAATCCCACTGATCTGCATCCAGACTCAGTTCCCTGGTGAACTGGACATTTTGGAAGACAGCTGCTCTCACCAGTGCTGTCCCACCTGCCTTTACTAGCAAAGCTTCCATGTCCCCCATCTCTTAGAACCATAGAATCATGTCAGCTGGAAGAGACTTTTAAGGTCATCAAGTCCAGACTTTGTCCCAGCTGTATCAACCACTAGAGCATCTCCCTAAGTACAACATCCACCTGTCTCTTAAACCCCTCCAGGGATGATGACTCCACCATCTCCCTGGGCAGCCCGTTCCAATGCCTGACAACTCTTTCAGTAAAGAAATTCCTCCTAATATCTAACCTGAACCTCCTCGATGCACCTTGAGGCCATTTCCTCTTGTTCTATTGCTTGTTACCAGGGAGAACGGATTGACCTCCTCCTCGTTACAACTTCCTTTCAGGTAGTTGTAGAGAGCAATAAGGTCTTCCTGAGCCTTCTGTCCACCAGGCTAAACAGCCCCACATCCCTCAGCTGTTCCTCATATGAAACATGCTCTAAATCCTTTACTAGCTTGGTAATTCCTTTGAAATCGTTACGGTTGGAAAAAAAAGACTTTTGAAATCATTGAGTCCAAGCACTAACCTCACACTGTCAAGCCCATCACTAAACCAATCCATAACCATCAGTACTTCATCTATGTGTCTTTTAGATGTCTTCAGGGATGGTGACTCCATCACCTCCGTGGGCAGCCCATTCCAAAGTTTAACAACCTTCTCAGTGAAAAGGTTTTTCTTAATGTCCAGTCTAACCCTCTCCTGGTGCAACTTAAACCTACTTTCTTGTGTTCTATCATTTGTTTCTGGAAAGAAGAAAAAAGGAGTAGCTTACCCTGTGCTGCAACTTGATAGGGACAACTCCACAGAATTTTTGCTTTTTAAAGGACACGGCAAATGCTACTTAAGTGTCTTTCCCAACCTTGTGTGAAGGCCTCATCTCTTTTTACATTATACAGGAATTACATTTTAAGTGGAGCCAGGTTAAGATATTTCTCCAAGGCACATATTGTCTGCCACCACCGAAGCTGACTTGCAGCATTGCATTCCTCCTGAATCCCAGGGCTACGAGAGTGCAATAAACATCTTAAGTAAAAACAAAGGCTTTGGTAGCATGAAAAAAATCCAGAATTCTATAGCACTGTATAAAATTAGGAAACTCAGATGAAATACTTCTGAGGTCTAGATATGAAAAAATGAGATCCACGTACTTGCTAACATTTGTAAGTGGAAGTCCAAATTATCTAATTAATCACTGTTCTAAAGAACTTTGAAGTGTAAGACTTGACTTAATAATAACATTAAGTCATTATTGTATGATTTCATCTGATCATCTGATTTTCTGTTTCACTGGATCATGTTCCCTAAGTATTCACAATAATAGTAAGAATTAATAAATGTCTTCAACAGAAACTAATTAATTTCGATTTCAAGCCATATCACTACTACTCAGCTTCTTAATGAGAAAAATAATCCTTCATTGCAGCCAATATAAAATATTATCATGTTCATGGCTGATTCAACACGGACAAAAGATTTTTTTTATGCTGAAGCCATTTTTTTTAGAAAAAAAAAAAATCCAGTATATCTAGATAAATACTCAAATGGAAAACAAGCTGCCAAAGGAGAGTTGATGATTCACCCTGATGCTGATAAACTCTGACACTATTTGCCTTCAGAATAAAAAAGGACTACTTTCTTACATGGCACAGAAGACACTGAATGAGGTACAATGCAGTTTGAAAAGCTGTGTCACAGATAGAAAAATAATGTTCACTGAAGGAAACTCACACTGAAAATAAGACATGCATATTTTTCCACTGCAGTTTATACTTGCTAGCAAGATGGGCATACATTATTTCTGAAACATCTGAAATATCCATTGTGTATAATCTTGATTTTTCTGAATGTGAAAGATCTATTTTAGTCACATTCTACAGAGCCATTAAGTGGCATCCATCATTACTTACTCACTGAGACATTACACACAGGAGAGAGAACATTTAAAATGATTTAAACCAAACTTAGAAATACTATTGATGGCTTCTGAGTCTTTTAACTTCCAGTAGACTTTCTGCCTGTAAAAAAAAAAAATAATAAAGGAATCTACCCTAGCTAAAGTACTCTTTTACATTAATACATTATTGATTCAGATAAAAATTGCTATCTTAAAAACAGTTAAGTCACACTGGAAAGCTGAAATAAGTTAAGGGAAGAGTCTTCTCTTAACATCTGCATACCTTTTTACTGTAACTGTAATAATTATCTTACTGGTTGGGAACAAACTGCACAATTCCAAATCCAAATGGAAACTGGATTTCCAAATGGAAATCCTGTTTGTCCAACCCGACAGCCTTCTATGAGTGCATAACTGGCTGGCTAGACGAGGGGAGAGCAGCAGATGTCATCTACCTTGACTTCAGCAAGGCTGAAAGTGAAGCTGAGATTTATATTCCTGTCTTTAAAGAGTCCGCATAAGCGGCAGAGACTCGTTTTGATAAAGCTGACCCCACACCAGGGGCAGCAACTCATTTTGCTTTAGCTGGCCCTGGACCAGGGGCAGCGATTCACTCCACTGCAGATGCCGAGCCAGGAATATTGATTTTCTTCCTTAAAACTATGGCCAGAGCAGGCCGTGTCCTGTGGGAGAGACTCATTATCTGCAGCTGTAATTGTGGGCAGGAACACACGACAAAGCAGCTCATCAAACCTATGTCCAGAAGGGGCCTTGTCCCAGGAGATGGACCCTGTAACTGCAGA
>WBNH01009884.1:1090-40967 GCA_013401255.1 Urocolius indicus
AACAGTGACACCTGGGCCCAGGGCAGCTTTCGCTGTGGGGCATGGCAGAGGGGAGGGCTTATTCCTTATCGTCAGGGGCTCCCAGCCCCTCGGCTCCAGGTCCCTCTGCCCCAGGAGGGATGAGTGAGGAGGGGCAGCAGCCTGGCAGCAGGCAGATGGTGTTGGCAGCAGCTCTGTGCTGGCTGCTGGACTGGCTCTCGCATGTGTTAGAAATAAAAAAACCTCAGTAGAAACACCCCACCCCCACCCCTCAGCTCTTTGTTTAATCCCCCCCACCCCCCACGTCTCCACGAAAGCCCAGATGGCTTCGCCTCTCTGCGCCGATGCTGTGTGTGGATCCCCCGCAGCCCGGCCGGCTCACAGCCCACGCACCCATCACTGCCTGAGGGGGTATTTGTAATGCCAGGCCTTGCTTTGCCTTCCCTCACTGCTCCTGCCACGGAAAATGCCAAACCACACTCTGCACGGCTGGGCACGGGGAGGACAGAGCAGCCCATGGCATGGTCTATGTGCCACCAGCCCCACGGCGCAGGCTCCACAGCAGCGCTGCCACGAGGTCCCTCTCGTCCCCAGGGGCTGTGGCTCTCCCGCGGAGCACTTTCAGCACTGAACCCAAAACTTTGATCTGCTGGCAGCTCCATCAATGTTTAATGCAGCAAAGCCCTGGTAGGGTTTGGGAGATGAGCATTTTGAGGCCAAATGGAAGTTTCTGATGTGATGAGATTTAAATAACTTCAATCCACCCAATTCTCCCCCCACCAAACCTGCACGTACCCAGCCTGGTGATGAGGGGTTGCCTTCAGCCACTTGGGCTTCACACAAAGCAAACAAACCCTTTGCAGGTGCCTTCAAAACATCTGAGGTGGCGAGGGCTGGGCAGAGAGGTCACTGCACTCCCCACAGCCTCATGGTCTGAGCTCCAGCGTTGCTCCCTAACCTGCCTGGAAGTGCTGGTTTGCATTGGGCAGAAGATGAGGCTAGCACAGCCTGGTACAAAGAGCTTGCATGGCTGATGGTGGGCTTCTGGCAAACTTCAGCCTCCATCCCAGTGCGTGGTGGGTGCAGCAGGGACAGAGCTGGGCAGCCAGTGAGCTCTGCTTGCTCCCAGTTTGTCCATCTCCTCGTGGATCAGAGCTGGGGCAGCTCCTGCAGCCTGTGCCAGGCTGTTCCCCAAACGCCCTGGTGCCAGCCCCAAGCTTTCCCACCCAGGGTATATTTGGGTTTTACTCTCTTTTTCACTCTCCTGCCCTTGCCAGCTGCTTTGGGAAACGGGTTTCTTCCTGTCACAACTGTTGCCTCTGGTTAATTGAATCCAAAAGAGTGATGCCAGAGATGAGACCAGGACACAGGGCTGGAGGAGAATCCCCAAAAAACCACCCCAAAACAAGATGAGCCCATACAGATGCTTTCTGGGGGGGGTCTGAGGGTACAGACTCCCCACATCAGCCTTGGTTGGGGTTGCCTGTGCAATGAAAGCAGTAGCTTGAGGGTTCCCACTGAGCCCTGGGGACAGTCCCAGAAGCTGGAGCTCACCCTACCAGTAGCCTGCTCGTGTTCAGGGTGGCAGGAGGGAGGCCTTTTCAGCCCGATCCATTAACAAGCCGTTAACGTGCTCATTTCTGCTCGTTTAATGTTTCACAGATAATTAATTATTCTTCATCTTCCCAGCAAAAAAAAAAAAAAAAAAAGAACAAGAAAAAGAAGAGCAGGTAGAGGGGTTGTTCAAAGCAAGAGAAGCCAGCTGAAACCCAGGGAAAGCGGTTGGCTTATTTGAAACATCAAAGGCGAGGGAGGATGAGCTGATTTAATGGGGCAGCGCCAGGGCCTTGAGCATCTTGGGGCTGCTGAGGCCTGTGAGCACTCCTTGTGGTGTGGATGAGGGACCTGGAAGGGGGAGAGTTCAGCCTTTGTCTGCACTCCCTGTGCCCCCTCCTCTCACCTCCCCATCCCTGTTAATTGCTGGTTCTGCTGGAGTGTCCCTGTGACCTGGCCAGGCACAGGTAGCGGGGGCTGGAAGTTGCCCCCCCTGGCCCTGTGTGGGCCTCCCACGTTCCTCAGTGCTTCTTCATCCATCACTGGAGGCAAGCAGCAAAATAAATAATGATATTTAACATTTCATAATAGCAACAATTAACCAGTAAATAATTCCTTTTACACCACAAAAGCCAGAGTAAATTAATTCCCCTAATTAGCTGTCAGGCAGTGGCAGCAGCGGGCAAAGCTGGCAGCCCCTGCCTGCATCATCCCTCCGCCCTGAGGCATCGCTGAGTGTCCCCAGACACCAAATCCCACCCCAAAATTTTACAGGCTTGCAGAATCCACCAGTGGTGTGGGGACATGGGGCTCCAAACCACAGCCTGGCTGCTTGGGCAAGCCCCTAAATCACACCTATCTGCCGTTAAAACAATATCACAACCACAAAAGGTGGCAACAAAATCGCTTATGGCCACAATAAATTGTGCTGGAAGGGTAAGAAAAGGTTTATCTTGAAGCAGGGTTGGGCTTTCCCATAGGCACACTGATGGGAGCCTCTCACCGAGCCCCATGTCTCACTGCAGCCAGAGCCAGCAGGGATGGAGGTGGAGGGAAGAGGGGGGTTAATGGAAATGGTTTTCCATCACATTTATCCCCCTCAACTCGCTCTGATCTTACTGGTGGTACTGGGAGGCTGGAGGTCCCCCACTGTGGTCAGTAATGAAGGTGATGAGGGGTCCTGCTGCTCTGTGGTCCCCTGGGGAGTGAGGTGAGGGGGCTGGTCCTGGTGGTCCCTGTGCCAGGCTGGGGCCAGGGTGAGCAAAGGGTGCTGTGTGCCGTGTGCCCTGGGCTGTGTGCCATGTACCCTGGGCTCCGTGTCCTGGGCCGTGGGCCAGGAAGGGATAAGAACATCCATTGGCAGTGGTGAGAGGGTGGTTTGTGAAGGAGGAGCCTGAACCCCCTCCCATCCCCAGTGAGACCCTGCCAGGTCTGGGCATCCGTGTTGGTGGGGGAAGGGGATGCTCCCGCCCTGTCAGGGGGGTGGGAAGTGTCCCCCATGTACCCTCACTGTCCCCACGGGTGCTGGAGCGTGGGCTGGCTCTGCCATCGCTCAGCTCCTCTGGACTTTGCCCCGTCCCTCCCCTTGGCTCAGCTCCTGGTTGGAAAGGGACAAGGACGGACATGGCCGCCCCGAGCCAGCTCCACCAGGCCACCTACGATGCCATCGTCATCGGGGCTGGCATCCAGGGCTCCTTCGCTGCCTACCACCTGGCCCAGCGCCGCAGGGACACTCTCCTGCTGGAGCAGGTACCCAGCCCCACTGCATCCCCATCCCACCACATCCCCAGCCCCAACACGCTGGGGTGGAAGCCCGCAGACCTTTGTGCCCTCAGCCATGGCACAGACGTGGCCGCTGCTGCAGCTCCTGGTCCCCAGCACCGGGACCCTCGTGTCCTGCCACATCCCAGCACTGCAGCTGGCAGGGGATGGGGGTGCCAGTGCCGGGGGTCACCTCCACATCCTCCCTCCCTCCCCTCCACCCCACAGTTCCTGCTGCCCCACTCTCGGGGCAGCTCCCACGGGCAGAGCCGCATCATCCGCAGCGCCTACGCCAACCCACTCTACACCCGCATGATGCCCCAGAGCTTCCACCTCTGGCAGCGGCTGGAGGCTGAGACTGGCAGCAGCCTCTACAGGTGATGGGAACGAGGATGCAGCCCCTACAGGGCACCATCCCCTCCTCATAGAGCTGGGGGCTGAGGCCACTGAGCAGAATGAAACCCCTCCCACCAGATAGCCGCCAGCTCTGGGTAATTTATAGAGCTCCATAAAGAAAGAGTCATTAAGCAAACGATCTTAACGATCCCCCAGTGCTGGGGCCAGAGCTGGTGGTGTTGGCTGTGTTTGGGGTATCACCTGTGCCATCGTGCCTCAGTTTCCCCTGAGGGGTAAATCAAAGGTGAGGGGGGTTCTGGACAGGGAGGGGGCAAAGGGAGAGCTGATGTGGCTGGTGGGGCACAGGCGGACGGGGCTGGTGCTGCTGGGGCCGGTGGGAGATCCAGAGTTGGAGGAATGCCAACGCAACCTGGGTGTCAGCGAAGTCCTGGATGCCACAGCGCTGGCACAGCATTTCCCAGGCCTTCAGCTCCACGCTGGTGAGATGGCCATCTGGGATGACACTGGCGGGGTGCTCTTCGCTGACCGGGCACTGCGGGCAGTGCAGGTGGGTGCTGCTGAGGGGATGGGATGGGATGGGGTAGGGGTCCCCCGGTTCCATCCTCACAGCCATCTCCCATCACCATCCCCACTCAGGATGTCTTTCGCCGTCACGGGGGCACCCTGCGGGACGGGGAGAAGGTGCTGCATATCGAGCCCGGTGCCGTGCTCACCGTCACCACCACTGCCGGCGTGTACCGAGCCCCACGGCTCATCATCGCAGCCGGAGCCTGGACTGGTGCCCTCCTGGCACCCCTGGGTCTCCGCTTGCCACTGCAGGTAAGGGTGGGTGGCTCTGTGGGGCAGCACGGCCGTGGCCCAGGGCTAATGCCGTGACCTCAGCCCCTGCGCATCGACGTCTGCTACTGGAGGGAGAAGGAAACGGGGAGCCCTGGCACAGGCAAAACTGGTCCCTGCTTCATAACCATGAGGTTGAGCCAAGGTCCCCATGACATCTATGGGCTGCCCGCCCTCGAGTACCCAGGGATGGTCAAGGTGAGCAGGGCACAGCAGTGGTAGGGGGATCCCTTGGTCAATACCCCCCTGACCAGCTGCCTCTCAGGTGTGCTACCACCACGGCACCCCCATCGACCCCGAGGAGCGGGATCAGGTCTCACTGGACACCCCCCGCCACAACGTCACCCTCCTGAGCAACTTCATCAGGAGACACCTGCCTGGGCTGGAGCCGCAGCCAGCTGTGGTGGAGACCTGCCTCTACACGGTGAGACTCCCCACTCAGGAGCAGGACCCAGGTGTTTGGGGTCCCAACCTCTGCTCCACCCCGAGATGGATGTTGTCATCCTTTCCTCCCCAACCCCGAGATCCTCACATCACATCACCCCCAGAACACCCCGGATAAAGACTTCATCCTGGACCGGCACCCCAAGTTCAGCAACATCGTGATTGGGGCCGGCTTCTCGGGTAGGAGAGGGCACCCAGCACCCAGCACCCAGCGCTGGCCGTGGCCGTGGGGGTGCCTGTGCCCTCCACAGCCACCTCCTCCTCCCCCACAGGCCACGGGTTCAAGATGGCACCGGTGGTGGGGAAGCTGCTGTGTGAGCTGAGCCTGGGCGAGGAGCCGTCCCACAGCATCGCCCCCTTTGCCATCACCCGCTTCCCCGGCGTGCTGCGGGCTGGGCTGTAGGTGCAGGGCCCTGGCTGTGCCCCCCTGGCAGGGCACTGAGCAGCATGGTGTGCTTACCCCTCAGCATCCCCCTGTGCCACCATCCCCATCTCTCTGCATCCTGGTGTCTCTAACCCAGCACACAGCATCTTGGCACTCCTCTGTCCCAGCAGCCTTCCCTCTGTGCACCCCAGCATCCCCATAGCCCTGCATCCCTATATCTCTGCATCTTTCCACACCCCAGCATCGTGATACTCCCCTGCTTCCCTGCATCCTCACATTTCAGCATTCTGGTTCCCTGCATCCCCACTCCCCAGCACTCCTGCATCCCTGCATCCTGGAACCCTAAATCTCTGCATCCCAGTACCCCTGCATCCCCATACCCCTGCATCCTCACACCCCAGCACTCTTGCATCCCTGCACGACCCCTCCCTGCCCCCCATCCCTGCAACCCAGCATCCTGGAAACCTAAATCCCTGCATCTCAGCACCCCTGCACCCTCCCTCCCCACCACTGCATCCCTGCATCCTAGAACCCTAAATCCCTGCACTCCTGCATCCCCATACCCCTGCATCCTCACACCCCAGCCCTCTTGCATCCCTGCACGACCCCTCCCTGCCCCCCAGCCCTGCAACCCAGCATCCTGGAAACCTAAATCCCTGCATCCCAGCACCCCTGGCATCCCCATACCCCTGCGCCCTCACACCACGGCACTCCTGCATCCCAGCATCCTGGAACCCTAACTCCCTGCATCCCCACATCCCTGCACCCTCACGCCCCATCCCTGCATCCCAGCCTCCTGGAACCCTAACTCCCTGTATCCCAGCACCCCTGCATCCCCATACCCCTGACAGCCCAGCACCTCCATACCCTGGCACTCCTGCACCCCCCTATCCCTGCATCTCAGCATCCTGGTCCCTCCCCTCCTCACCCTCCCCAACGCTGCACCCTGCCAAGCTGCCTCTGCCCAGCACCCGCTCCCCGGAAACAAATGAAGGAGCTTTGTGAAGCTCATGAAGATGGAGCTGGAAGAGCGCAGAGAGGCACTCGCTGAGGAGTCAAGTTAAATGTTTTAATGTTAAATGTGCCATTTTATTATCATTAGATCGCTCCCACTTAATGAAAGCGCATTAGCGCAGTGTGGCTTCACGGCAGCCGGCGCACAGCTCGGCCCATTTGTTTCCAAAGAGATGGTGAGGAAAAGGATCAAGTGATGTGGTTTGCCAGAGTCCCAGGGTGGGGAGTCCCAGGGGTGTGTGTATGGGGGTGCCTGGGGCTGGGGAGGAGGGGGATGGACAGGGCTGGTGGGTGCTGGAGCTGTGTGCAGGCGGCTGGCAGTGCGCAGCGTCAGCTCCTCCGCGGTAAATAATTAACGCTGGCAGGCAGAGGGCTGCCATCCCCCCCCTGCTCATCTGCATATTTATGAAGATTGATAAATGATTCAGTGCTGGCACCCAACGAGGGCCCTTTCTCTCCCTCCTCCCCTCAGCACCCATGGGTGCAGAAAGCTCAGGGAAGGGGCTGGGTTTGGCTTCTCCATGCAGTCTTGTGCCCTTGTTGGGGCTGGATCCATCTCACCAGACGCTGCCACCCCCGTGAAATGGGGTGACACCCCCCTCCCTCCCCCAGCAGAGCAGGCAGCAGCCCGTGTCACCAGCCAGAAATGACATTTATTTTCATACTGAAAGTAAAGGAGGGGGTAATGCACAGCTGGGCTAGTGCAAACAACCAGGTGGGGGCCAGGGGCCGAGGTGGGGGGTGATGACAACCCCCGGGGAGGGGGCCACGTGAGACCCCATCCCCGTGTCCCCTTCCCAGCTGCAGGGCAGCTGCTCCCCAGGGCCCAGGCCAGCGAGAGACGACGTCTTTGGCTCAACTAAACGGGACTCAGGAGGACAGTGAAGTGCCCGGGGAGGCGGGGGTGGGGGGAGTTTTAAGTTACAAAACAAGGAGCCATCAGGCACTGAGGAATAAACCCGGGGTGCTGGAGCCGCTGCCTCCGCCGAGGCCAGATGGGAGGTGGGAGGCTGGGGGTGGTGTGGGGGCTGCAGCCAGCGAGCCGGCCGGGCTGCTCCCCCCATGGCCAGGGCTGGGGGGCACCTGGCTGCCTGTGCCCCCCCTGCCCCCATGCAGAAGAAATTACCAGCTGCCCGGGGCGGCCCCGTGGCGCTGAGTGTTTCTGGGGCGCTGGGAAGTGAGGGTGGGGGGGTGTGTGTGTGTGTGTGTTGGGGGGGGGTTAGGCAGGGGTCTCGGCCGTCCGGCTCTCGGCCTCGCTGGCGCTGGGGGAGCTGCGGGACGAGCGGCGTGTGCTGTCCCCGGCGTCCTGCTCCTCATCCCATCTGTCGTAGGTGAAGGGGTGCCGGGAGCTCGGGGGGCTGTGTGGGAGAGAGAGGGGTTAGAAGGTGCAGAGGGGGCTGTGGTGCCGCTGCAGGGCTCGGCTGCTGCACCTCTGGGTGCAGTGGGAGCCGCAGCAAGCTGGCAGCTCCCTGCATGAAGCCTCCATCGCCACCATTTTATCATTTCAGAGAGATCTGTGGCTGCTCCACCACAGCTGACTCCTCCAGGGCATGGCCGAGCTCAGCCTGCCCCATGGCTGCCACCTCACATGGGCACCCAGCACCACACACTCAGAGAAAAGACAGATGGCTGTGGATGCAATGGCCAGGGCTCATGGACATCACCCCATGAGGATCCTGGTTGCACCAGAGCCCGTGGCTGGGTGCTGGGGGTGTTTCTCCCTTCTTGCCACCCCGTGATGCCTTCCCTGGTCCCAGAACAGGCAGTGGACAACCCGACCATGACCATGTTTCCCGTCCTCCAGTCCTTCTACTCCAAATCTATATGAGAGGTCAGAAAGGATTGAACCTGCTCCGAAATCGCTGCTGGTGAGCCCCAGCACTCTGCTCTGCCACCAAAAAAGCCACACAGGGTGAGGCCGATTCCCCATCACAAGTCCCTGACACGGCGCAGGGCAGCAGGTTGTGGCCACCCTCAGAAACACCTCTGAGCCCCAGCTGCCCAACCCCTTTTCCCCCCACTCACACACAGCAGCGGATGCATGTTAGTACCCGTCCTGGGGACCCACTGCCCACCCTGGGGTGGCAAATCCCTCGGGGTGAGGGGGGATCCTGTGCCACATGATGAGCCCTTAAATTTCTTGAAGGAACAAACTCCAGTGGGGAAAGAACCAGCACTTCCCAGTGTCCCACGTGCCCCAGCTGCCAATCTCTGAACTGGCTGTGTCGTGGCAGCAGGGGCAGCTGCCAGTCCCGCTGTAGCTGTGCCAGGGATGCTCCCCATGGCTGGAGGTGTGTTGGGGAGACCCTGGAGCACCCCAAAAGCAGAGCTGCCTGCGGGTGCCACGGGGTGCCCCATGCCAGGGTGACTGGCAGAGGTGAGCTCCAAGCCTGGAGCTGGGTGAGGGTTAGGATGAGAGGTTAGTGGCACACGGGGAGGTTCATGCTGCACGGCACACACTGCTCCCACCTCCTGCCTCAGTCGCTCTCAGGACGGTACAGGTACTTCATCATCAAGTTGTCGACTTGCTTCTTCCTTTGCTTCTCCTCTTTCTTGCCCCGGCTGGGACGTCCCGGCTCCTCGCCCCCTGCTGCCTTCGGGCCCTTCTTGACGCTGGATGTGCTCCGGTAGGAGCTGGTGGAGCCGGAGGAGGAATCCGAGGAGGAATCAGAGGAAGAATCCGAGTCGGTCGATGACTGTTGCTTCTTCTTCTTCTTCTTGGACTTCTTCTTGGCTTTCTTGGCACGTTTCTTGGAGCTCTTCTTCTTCTGCTTCTCCTCTTCCTCGGAGGAGCCTGAGCTGCTGCGGCGCCGGCCATCGCGCCGGGAGAAGTCAAGGGCAGACGCAGAACGCCGGAGGATGCCGGGGGGACGGTCGGTGGCACCCAGGGGGGCTGCGCTGCGTACGCTGCGCACACTGCGGCCGTCGTCCCCCGAGTCGGCCTCAGGGCTGGAGCAGCCCCCAGCCCGTGGCGAGCGGTAGCTCAGCACCTCCTGGATGGCGGCTTCCAGGTCGGGGTCGAGGTAGGAGCGGCGCCCCACGGGGCGAGCGTCCCTGGGACCCTCCTCCTCAGAGGCGGCACTGCGGGGCCGTGGAGGCACGGAGAAGCTGCGTGCCAAGGGGGGCTGCCCGCGGGACCCCTCGTCTCCCTCCTCCAAGTGGCTGCGGGCCAGGGAGAGTCGTGATTCAGGGCGACCCTCGGGCCCCCCACGCCGACTCCGTAAGCTTCCAGGGCTGGAGAGGGCGAAGCTCAGCACCGAGTACCCTTCATCCGCCTCGTCTCCATCCTCCGGCCCGCGCCAGGAGGCTGATGAGGCCCGGCTCACCGGCGCCGAGGCGACGGAGGCTTTCTCGCCGTCGGCAGCCGAGAGGGACCATCTCTTGCCCAGCCCTTGCCGAGCCCGGCTGCTGGCGTCGGCGAAGGCGCGGGCGATGACGGCCGCCCGGTCCTCGGGCTCGCTGCCCCTGGCCACCCTGCGCGCAGCACGCTCGGGGGAAGGCGGCCGCTCACTGAGAGCGCTGAAGAGCCGCTCGTCCCCGCAGCCTCCTAAGGAATCCTTGAGGCCTGGACGCTTCCTATAGCTGAGGCAGCTCAACACCGACACCGGCCGCTCCTCGGCCTCAGGACCGTCAGGGGGGACTGACCTGCGCCGGCCCCACGCACGCGCCAGGGAGGGGAGGCAAGAGAGAGATGGAGGTGAGAGGGAGCGGGGAGAGAGGAGTGGGGAGGCAGCCTCGGCGACTTGTGTCAGTGGGAAACAGCGATGTGGAAAAACCGTGTGTAAATGGGGGAATTGTTCTATCCTGGCACTTTCCTTCTCCTTTCATTCCCCCTCTCCAGTTCAATCTGTTTCATTGTCGGCTACCTGGAGCCGCCGTTGTTTGATTCCTGACTTCAGAAAAGGTGGAATTATCTCCAATAACAAAATGTTTTACGTCTGTACCGCTGAATAAATTAAACCAATTAAGAAAAAACAGCTCAGATCTTTCCCCCCCTCCGCTTGGCAGAGAAGGAGCCTCCTGGGACTCTCAGAGCCCTGCTAGGAAATTGGGTTTGGATAAAAGCAATCTGCGCTCGGCAGGCGAGTGCTTTCCCCAGGGATGTGTACCCCTCGCCCTGGCCATCCCCTGGCACAGCCCACCACGTCCTCTGCCAGCCAGCCCCATGCCCAGCCCTGTACCCACCTGCTGCTCTTCAGGCTGCCATCATCAGAGAGCGCTTTGGAGGAGCCTTTGTTCTTGGAGAGCCAGGACTTCACCCCATCCACACGCTCCTCCAGCTCCGAGTCCACATCCGAGTCACCATCGCTGCCGGAGGAGCAGGTTGGGGTGGGAGAAAGCAAGAGGTAAACATGGGGCGGTGAGATTTTGGGTGCTGGGGAGGCAAAATTGTGCTGCCAGGCACTGAACTGGCTCCCCTGGCACCCGGTGCCTGTGTACCCCATCCCATGGTCCTGCTGCATCTCCCGGGGCACAACTTGCATGCACACAGCTCAACCTGCATGCTAGGAGCTCCCCAAAGCGCAGCCGTGCCACACACCCTCTGACCCCCCCAAATCAACCCCCCCTGCCCATCCAAGGGGCTCCAATAGAGCCCTGCTGAACAGCTGCGGGGATGGAAAGTTGAGACAGCAAGGCTGGCAACAGGCAGGGACAGGGCTCCAGAAACAAGGGAGATTTCCAGCTCCAGGGCTGGGAGGGAAGGAAATAAGTGGGTTCATTTTATAGGCCACCGTCGAGCGCAAAATTACAGCGAGGAAGAGTGATGTTGATGGCCCTGGGTAAACAGGAGTTTAGCAGGCAGAACAGAAACGACTCCGGCAAGGCGGGCTCAGGAGCGTGGTGGGCAGATTTACAGCCCTGCCGTGCTGGAGAGAGCCTGATTTACACCCCAGCATTGGTGGGGGGGAGAAAAAAAAAGCTCCTATCTGGCTTAAACCATCTAATTTATAAGGGCCGTTCGCAAGCATATTGATTGCCTCGAGAAAGAAGGTGCCGTATGCATTGCAAAATCCATTCCTCCACGTTAAAAGCATCCCTGTATAAATCTCCCTTAATACCTAAACTGCTTACTGCTTTCATTAGGGTTATGGCAGTACCAGGGGGATCTATCAGGAAATCGAAGCGGCGCAGTCCCCCCTCCCTGCCCACCCCTCCCGCTGCCCAGGGGAGGGATCTATCATCTCATCTTAAACGGCCCTTTCATCCCCTCAACTTTGGGCTCCTTCCCTGCCTGGGGGCTGGTGGCAGATGGCACAGGGCTGGGATAGACCCTGCATATGAATCCTCCTTGTTAAGTTTTAAGCAGCGAGCTCCCTCCCCTGCCATACAGCCAACACTGGGCTTGGAACAGACACAAATCCCACCAAAACACAGTATGACAACAACCACCTCCCGCCCCCACCCAAAACGAGCCTTGTAAACAAACTCTGGGAGCAGATGAGTTCTTCTAATTGCAGAGTTAAACTCCACATCAAACCTGGGTGAACGTGCCGTTAGTTAAGCAGGGCCCCGGGTCGCACAGCAGCGACGGCGCTCAGGGGATGTTAATTGTGTGTGGCAATACGGCTCCATCACTGCTCCATGTCCATACGTTCCTTGTCAGCTACGGCAGAGCATCCCACCCCCTCCCCAGCCCCAGGGTTCAGCCTGTGCCCCCAGCCTGTGGTGTGGTTATGTGCCGTGGGTGCTGTTAGGGCATGCTGAGGTGGGCCTGTGGCATGCGGGGCCCCGGCCCGTGGGGGTGAGGAGGGGGTTAGGGGAAGGGGAAAGGAAAGAGAAGCTCCTCACAGTTTACTCTTTCTTTTCTGATACTTTGCCACCATGTCCTGTAAACTGGGAGGGGTTGGGGGAGGGTTGGAGTGGGGAGAAACACAACAGAAAGGAAATCAAATGAAAGGAAAAAATAAAGTAACCAAATCCGAAACCAAACAAGTGGGTAGGGAATGATTGGGGGGCAAATTAAACCAAACAAGTGGGTAGGGAATGATTGAGGGGCAAATTAAACCAAACAAGTGGGTAGGGAATGATTAGGGGGCAAATTAAATGATAGGGGAGGGCCAGGAGAGGGAGGTGGGGCTGCTTTGCACCCCTGGCGTGGGGCTGCACCCCACTGGAGCTGAGCATCCCAGGTCAGGTGCTGGAGCGTGTCCAGGGATGGGCATCAGACCTGAGGAAGGGTCTGGAATATAAGTCTGATGGGGAGCAGCTGAGGAACCTGGGAGTGTTCAGCCTGGAGAAAAGGAGGCTGAGGGAAGACCCTCCTGACAGAAGGTTGTGGCAAAGTGAGTATCAGTCTCTTCTCCCACGCTGCAAGTGATAGGAGGACAAGAGAAAAATGCCTCAGGTTGCACCAGGGGAGGTTTCTTCACCGAAAGGGTTGTTAAACACTGTCCCAGGCTGCCCAGGGAGGCAGTGGAGTCCTCATCCCTGGAGGGGTGTCAAAGCCATGTAGACATGGCACTGAGAGACATGGTTTAGTGGTGGCTGTGGCAGTGCTGGGATAATGGTTGTACTCAAGGATCTTAAAGGTCTTTTCCAACCTAAACGATTCTGTGAGTCTATCCTGGCCTGGACTGGATCCCAGTGCCCTGGGCTGGGCTGGATCCCAGCATCCCAGAGCTCCTGCCCTGGCTCCTGGGGCATCCTGGGCTGTTTCCAGCCAGCCAGCACGGCCCTGGCTGCATTTCAGGCACTTCCACAAGCAGGTGAAGCTGTACAGGGGCTGCAGGTGGAGGGAGGGACGGGTGCACAGATGCATGGGCTGATGCACGTGTGCACGGACAAATGCACGGGTGCATGGACAGCTGCACGGGTGCACGATGCACGGATGGATGGATGCAGTGTATATGATGGGTGGATGAGTGGATGGATGGATGGAGAGATGGATGATGGGTGGATGGCATCCTGCCAGGGCCAGGCAGAGCTGAGGGGGTCCCTGTGGCATCTCAGAAGTGGTGGGGAGAAGCGGTGACCCTGGTGATCTCGGTGACGTGCCTCGCGTGGGAGCCAGGCCCCGGTGCTCTCACCTGTTGATGAGATCCTCGTTGCTGTCACTCTCCATCTCGTCCTCGATGGCTGCCTGCAGGTCCCCGATGCGCTTGAAGGCCAGCTTCAGGTCCGACTGCAGGCTCTGGTTGGCGGCTTCCAGGCTCTCCAGGTCCATCTCCTGCAGGGAGGGAGTGGAGTGAGACGGGTACCTTATAGAAACCCCTCCATCCCCCCTGTCTGGCCCTGGGGGGTGCCTCACCAGCTCATGCTTCTTGCGGCTGGCCTCTGCCTCCTTTTTGGCCAGCTCGCCCATCTCCTCCTTGACATCACGGAGCTGTCTCTGCAGCCGCTTGTTCTGCTCCTTCTCCCGGTTCTCGGCGGCTGCCCGCTGATCCCGCTCCTCCGTCAGCTTCTCCATGTTCTCCTTCAGGCGTGTGGCCAAGCTCTGCGGGGCACCAGCCATGGGCTCAACCTCCGACACCCCCCCTGCCCCCCTCCACCGACCCCTCACCCACCAGGGACTCACACGAGGACGAATCCCATCACCAGGGACTTAGAGCAGGAGAAACCCCCGTCCCCAGGGCCAGGGAAAGGG
The DNA here is from genome assembly GCA_013401255.1 of Urocolius indicus. Classification (NCBI taxonomy): domain Eukaryota; kingdom Metazoa; phylum Chordata; class Aves; order Coliiformes; family Coliidae; genus Urocolius; species Urocolius indicus. The sequence continues at coordinate 15,007 of WBNH01009884.1, forward strand.
GCAGAACAACCACAGGGGGTTTGTGGAATTGGAAAAATAGATTTAACTGTGTGTGAAGTAATTACAGCGTGTAACGTGGGGAAAAAAATAGCTCCCATTCTCCCTCAGCCGCTGAGCCAGCCGCTGCATATTTATGGCCCCAGCAGAGAGAGCGGGGAAGGGAAATAACAGCTAGGAAAATATTAAGAGGAGAACTAAGCTGCTCCACTCCCCCGGCAGAGCTGCAGAGTCAGAATATAAAGCAGGCTGCGTTTAGCGGGGCTGGGAGAGTCTATAATTTCCTTAAGTCAATGCAGGGAAATAGCAGCACTTGGTCGGGCTGGGTGGTGGATTACAGTTATCGGCGCTTGCAGGGAGCTTTTCCTGCAGGGACGGGGATGGGCTGAGGGCAGGGGAATGCTGCAGCATGGTGGGGGGTCCCAGGAAGGGGATTATGATGCTGCTGCATCTCTCAGCCCTGGCTGGAGCAGAAGGGGGAGCTCAGCACCCACCTCCAGGCGCTTGACTTGCGTCCGCTCGAACTCCAGCCTGGTCTCCAGCTCGCGGATCTTGGCTTCTTGCCGGCTCACCAGCGACTTGTCCACCATGGATTGCTCCAGAAACTCCAGTTGGCTCTGCAGGCTTTGTAGCTGCAGGAGTGGGGGAGATGGCCTCAGATTCAATCACAACCTTCCCGACCTCCCAGTGTGCTGCACTGGAGTGGAGCTGCTGGCGATGCTGCTCCCCTCCCAGTGGAGAGCTGCCTAGGGTGCAGGGGACTCCGCCATGGTGTGGGGAGCAGGTCTCTGGGTACCCCCTTGTCCTCCCAGCCTCACTTGAGGTGCATGGCTGTGCCAGAAGTTGATGCTCCTCACCTTCTCCTGCAGCTCCTGCTTTTCCTTGCTGACCTCCTCCAGCTGTGCCTGGAGGTCATTCATCTGTGCCAGGTCCCGAGACGCCTGTGGGACACATCGGGGCCATCAGCAGCTCCCCTCTGCCCGGATTCAAGGAGGGTGTTATCGGGGAGGAGGAGGGTGTCACGGCTGCTGTTACTCCCTCACCTGGGCCACAGCTGCCTTGTGCTTCTTCATCAGCTCATTCATGTCCTCCTGGTCCTCCTCCAGCCGACTCTGCACCTCGTTCTTCTCCCGCTGGAGCCGGCTCAGCTGCTCCTCCAACTGTGGGGAGCCACCTGCGTCACCCCCTGCACCTCACACAAACTCCCACACCGCTCCTTGCCCTCACCACGCTGGTGAGGATCTGCCCCCAGCTGCAGGTGCTGCATTGCACCCCAGAAACACTCACTGCTGCCTTGGCCTTGGCGAGGTCATCGATCTGCAGGTGGAGGTCTTCAATCTCCACCTCCATGGACTTGCGGGCCTTGACGGCGGCTGCACACGTAAACTCCGACTCCTCCAGCTGCAGAGACGCGGCTCAGTGCCCGGCCAGGGGACAGGGACAACCTCACGCCCCTCAAGGAACGTGATTTTTGGGGTGCATGTGGGGAGAGTCGGGATTCACACCTGGTTCTTGAGCTGGGCAATCTCCCTCTTGCTGGGTGCATTGTTTTTCAGGTGGTCCAGCATGATCTGTGCATCAGCCAGCAGCGCCTTCGTCCTCTTCAGGTCCCGGCGCAGGCGCTTCTCCGTCTCGAAGTCACGCTGGTTGGCCTGTGCCAGGGGAACCGTGCCAGGGCACCGTGCCAGTGAGACACCCACCTGCCACGGCCACCCTGGTGTCCCTGAAGTGAGCCACGTGCCTGGCTGTCCCCTACTCTACCTGCTCGCTGACGGCGGATAACTTGCTCTCCAGCTCCCGTTTCTCTCTCAGCACCTTCTGCTTGTCCTCGTACTCCTCCTCCAACTGCACCTCCATCTGCTTCAGCTGGGGGACAGCAAGGGCAGCTCAGTCAGGGTGATGGGAAGGGACCAGGACCCCCCTTTTTTGTGTGCCCACATACTGGGGATGCCAGGTGACCCCCCTCAGCCAGGTGTTTGCGCAAGCAGAGGCGCAAAGCCCGGTGCATGCCGGCCAGGGCCAGGGCAGCCACAGGACTGGTTGGACCTGCCGAGCCAGCGGAGCCGGGCCGTGGCCGCGTGGGAGCCGGGTGCTGCGTGACTGTGCCCGGCTGGCAGGTCCCAGCATCAGGCCAGGGCACAAGGACACATCCCAGCCCCTTCTCCCTGGGCAGGCAGGCTGCAGCTGAGCCCTTACCTTCTTCTGGCACGACTGACGAATCTCCTCCACCTCCTCGTCGCGGCTTTCCACCTCCTTGGCGTGAGTCTGCCGCAGCCGCTCCATCTCCATCTCCAGCCGCAGCTTGGCCTGTAAATGGAGGGGAGGAAGTGGTGAGAGCAAAGGGGACACGGGGAGCCCACCACACTGCTCCCTGGGCACCACTCACCCGGAGAACCCCCCAGTCCAAGGCCGGCCGGGCTGCCTGCCCCACCGTGACCTGCCGGGCCATGGTGCGGAGGGCCAGGAGCTGCGCCGGCAGCCGCGATGCCTGGCCCGATGCTGGTCTGGAGGCAACCGCCTCCTCTTCCCGGCCAAGCCCGGCCCAAGTAATAACAGCCCTGCATGAAACCACCCCGCCCAGAAACCTCATCCCTCCCCGTTGTACCTGCTCCAGCATCTGGATGGTCCCAGCCTGTTCATCCAGTTCCTCCTCCTGGTCTTTGACCTTCGCCTCCAGGTCTCTCAGCTGCTTCTTCACCTTGGCCAGAGAGGCCTCATCCTTTGACTCCTGGGAGGAGATGTCCTGCAGCTCGGCCTCCAGGGTCTCTGCCTTCTGCGTCAGCCCTGCGATGTCCAAGTCCTTGTCCTGTGGAGATGGAGGGGTCACCGTGAGCCCACAGCACCCGCTGGTCGGGGGGCAGGGGAGAGGACCAGGGGCTGCTCACCTCCAGCAGCTGCTTGAGGCCGAAGACCTCAGCCACCAGCACATCCTTCTCACGGCTCAGCTTCTCCCGTTGCAGCCTCTCCCGCTGTGCCTCCTCGTGCGCCTGCGACAGCTCGCTGTCAAACCTGTGTGTGGGGAGAGCAGGAAGGGCACTTGGGGTCCTACAGTGGGCAATGAGGACGGGATCCCAGACCTGCCCCGAGCATCCCCATGGTAGCAGGCAGGGTGCCACTGGGCGCTCGTTTGAAACATGCTGTTGATGAGCCTTTAATTGCCAGCACGGTCACACGGAGCCACTTGGAGAAACTCCTCCCAGTGCCTTTGCTCAGCAGCTAATAGAGAGCACAGAGCTTCTGGCACAGACCCTGTGGGGCTGGCACGTGCCAGGGAGGCTTGGGGCTGCTAACAGCAAGGGCTTGGCTACACAGGGACAGCTGGAGACATTGCATTCTCCAAGCAGGAGGGGTTGCAGGACGTGGAGGGGCTGCAGGACATGGAGGGTCCACAGCACACAGAGGGGTCTCCAGCAGAGACGAACTGCTACAGCATCTCAGCTTCCCCTGATGTCGCCCAGTGCCATGGCCCCACGTGAGATGGCACTAGTCTCATCCCATGGGGACATGTGCCCCTCAGCTCAGCCTGGAGCCAAGCAGCACCACAGCAGCCTCTCCCAATGCCCCTGGGATGGGATCAGTCAGGTTTGCTCTGAAATCGTCGCCTCTGGGGCTTGGCAAACAACCCTGTGCTTGAGTTTGTGACCTGCGTTAAACACCTCGGCAGTTAATCCCCGCTTTGCCTGGCGCTGGGTAACAAACAGCTGCATTAGCACAGGCTTCAATCCACGGAAATTGAAATTAATTAGATTGGGTTCTCTCGCTGTATTTGTGTGTGTGATCATTACCATAATGAGATGAAAGCGTCCCTGCTGCTTAATAACGTTAGCAAACTTTGGGGCTGGGAGACGGGATGGGATGAGAGCATGTGCCAAGCAGAGTCATGGGGCACAGACTCACAGGGGGGCATCATTTAACTCTGGGCCCCTCCCCTTCCCTCTAAAAGGCATCGAGGTTCCCTTCCACAACAAACACTGTCCAACCCGGGCATGTCATCCCGCTGGAGACACCTCAGCCAAGTGGGAGCTGGTGAAGTGCCCAAATCCCTGCTAAAATGGTAATGCCACTCTGTGAGAGGCTGGCTGCGTGGTCAGGGTGCCATCCCTGCTGCCAGCGCATGGTCCCCACCTCCGCTGCTTCTTCTCCAGGTCGTGGTTGCGTCCTTGCTGGCCCTCGAGGTGCAGCTTGGTGTCCTGCAGCTCCGCAGCCAGGCGCTGGCACTTCTTCTTCAGCTGCTGCAGCGTTCGCTGGCTCTCCTCGCTGTCTGCCTGCAGGTCTGTCAGCTGTGGGCAGGAGCAGGGAGGGTGAGGAGGGCTGTGGGAAGCATCCTTGCTGCCCTGGCCACGGACCTCCCTCAGCTCTGAGCAGGCAGCAGCTGCCCACCCCGTTGCCCAGGGGACTGAGGGGTCCATGGGGCTGAGCCTCACTTACTTTCCGTTCCAGCTGCCTCTTGCTCTGCTGTTCCACTTCCAGCTTGTCCTCCAGCTCCTGCTGCAGCCGTTTCTTGGTGAAGTCGATCTCCCGCACGGCCCGCTCATATTTCAGCCGCCATTCGCCACCTGTACAGGGAAATGGGGTCACTAAGAGGCTGCCCAGGGTGGTGTGGGGCCACCGTGGAGAGAGGGGCACGGTGCTGTGGCCATAGGGCACGCAGAGTGCTGTCACTAAGCACTGGAGGCAGGACGGTACCTGAATCATCATCATCGTCAAGCTCCCCGTTGAGCTCGGCCGCCCGGATGAGCCGAGCCTCCATCACCTCCATCTCCATCGACTCCATCTGCTTCTTCAGAGCATCGTACTTGGCCTGGGAGGGGACAGGGCAGTGGTGAGAGCTGGGGAGGGGTTGAGGGGTGCTGTGAGGCTGGGCACAGCCGTATTTACCTGCAGGTCCTTCATCTCCTTCTCAGCCCGCAGCCTCTCGGCCGTCTCGGCGTCCAGCAGCTGGGAGGCCGACTCGCCGGTGTTCCGCTCGTCCGTCAGCTCCGATGTCAGCTCTGTGATCTGGGCACAGGAGGAGGGAACGGGATGATCACGGGCTGGGGCAGGCACCAGGGCAGGCTGGCATGGCACTGCACACCCTCCCAGTGCCAGCAAGGACCTACCCTGCTCTCCAGGCGGTCGCTGTTGAGTCGGAGCTCGTTACGCTCCTTCTCCACCTTCTCGAGTTTGCTCTTCAGCTGCTGGATCTCTTCCTGCAACAGAGCAGGAGGTGAGGGAGGGGGCTGGCACAGGAGGAGAGGTTGGCAGGCAGGAGTCTGCCAGCTCTCTGCACCCCTCCATCGCCCTCTCAGCCCCAGGTGAGCAGTGTTGGGGCTCCTCGGGTTGGGGGCTGCTCTCCCCTGCCGAGGGCTGGGCAGGGACTTTCCCCAGCCCACTCCACTGCCGTCCTCACTCCAACCCCATAAATGGTGTCAAAACACCAGGCAGCTCCAGCAAAGCAGGATAGGGGTCCCCACACCCCCCCAGCGAGAGGGGTGGGATCAAACTCACCCATTAACCAAAGGATTTGAGTGCACTCAGGCCAGGTGGGGAGGGAGAGGGGCCCCTGGGATGCCCAGGGCCCACCAGCTGGCACCGAGGAGGTAAATCCAGCTGCCAGCTTCAAGCGCATCTTTCTCCCTCCTCCTCTGGTCTCAGCATGGACTGGGGAGGGCAGAAAGAGGCCCATGTGCCCCCCACCCCAGGTGCCCATCCCCAGTGGGTGGGGGTGAAAACTGAGCCAGGCAGCAGCACCGTGCCGAGCGGGCTCAGCGGGGACACCAGTGTCTGGTTGCCAGCGCAGCGCGCAGCCCCAGCATATGCCTCTCGGCACACGGTTTCATTTCCATTCTCCACGCCTTGTAATTGGGCTCATGCAACAGCCGGCTCTCGGGATGCTAATGACATGCTGATTCGCAAATTAGGGAACAATTCCAGCCGAGTCTGGGGCTGACTTGGGGTGCGGGGCAGCCACGTCCTGCATCCCACCACATCCTGGGGTCCTGCATCCCACCCCACTGCAGCATCCTGCATCCCACCCCAGTGCAAGATCCTCCATCCCACCCCAGTGCAGCATCCTGCATCCCACCCCAGTGCAAGATCCTCCGTCCCACCCCACTGCAGCATCCTGCATCCCAGCCCCCTGCAGGATCCTGCATCCCATCCCAGTGCAAGATCCTGCATCCTACCCCCCTGCAGGATCCTGTATCCCACCCCAGTGCAGGATCCTCCATCCCACCCCCTTGCAGCATCCTGTATCCCACCCCAGTGCAGGGCTCTGCCCAGGACCAACACTGCCCCAAGCCCACCCTGCCCCACACAGCGTCCCCAGCACAGATACCCACGTCTTTGCCTCGGATCTGCTCCTCGGTGAGCTGCACCTCGATGAGGGGCCGCACGGTGGTGAAGAGCTTCCACCAAGGCCAGTCCTTCACCCCCTTGTTCTTCTTGATGTTCTTCTGCACGCACCGGATGGCCAAATCCTGGATCTGCACGGGGCACGGTATGAGCACGGGGCATGGGCTCAGCACACAGGGGCAGAGCGGAGCAGGAGAGCGCTCAGCACCCAGCAGCCCCCCAGCACGCTCTTCTTCATTAGCATCTGGGCTAATTGCACCCGGCTTGTCTGCTGCTTGAGTCTCTCCAGCCCCTCCAAAGGCTGCCCCCGCCGAAGGTGAGGCGCTGCCTGTTTTATGGCCTCTTTAGTAATAAAAGCAGGAGCTGATAACGCCGCTTCATCCCGCTGCCGATGCTCAGCACCCTCCCTGACGGTTCCCCCTGGCCCCCCGGTTCCCCCTGGCCCCCCACGGCTGGGCAGGCGTCGGGGGGGAGGAGGGAGGAGGAGGTGCTGGCCCAGGCAGCGGCAGAAAAGCTGCGCTGCCCATTTTAGGCGAAATTGTGCTGCAGGGAGTGGGGAGGGGAGAGCTGCTGGGACGAACCTTCCTCTTCTTGAACTGCTGCCGTGCCAGGAAGCCCCTGCACGCTGCCTGGAACAGGGTGATGTTCCTGCTGGTCTGTTTGTCCCGCTGCTCCTCCAGTCTCGCCAGCGACCCTGCCCGGAAAAACACCTGCAAGGGGGGAAAGGGGAGAGATGCTGGTGGGGGGCTGACATCCCTCCAGCCACGTTGTGCCAACCTCCTGGCTCATGGGGATGTGGCTCTCCTCTCTGCAGCCACTAGCCCTGTCCTGTTGTGGGGCTTTTATTCCCAGGCACGAGGAATGCCGTAGGTGGGAGCAAAAAGTGCTGCCCTTGTGCTGCCCACTGTGCCCTGCCTGCCCGCCCCAGCCAGTGTTGGACATCGTACCCGGCTCAAGCCCATGTGATAGCTGCTCTTCTCAAGGTCCAGAGACTCCAGGAGCTCCTCCACTGCCTGTGGGGAGGGAAGAGGGGTCAAGGCTGGGTTGGCAGCACCTTGGGAAGTGCAGAGGACAGCCAAGGTGCAGAGCAGCGCTGGCCCTGGCACGGGGCACATACCCGCTTCTCATCCACCACGATGTAGTTGCGCCCGTGCTTCTTGGTCAGGTGCGGGGCCAGGACATCAAAACGCCGCCTGAACTCCGCAAACACCATGTGGTCAGGGTACCCTGCGGGGAGCACGGGAGAGTGGGGCTGTGGGGGCAGCCAGGATGCCAGGGGGATGGCTGGAGACAAGCTCCACGTGCCCTGACTTGCTGAGGCCCATCTTTTGGGAGAGCTGATGGGGTTACAAGCTCCCCATGCGGACAGACACGGCCAAAGCGCCTGGACCCTGCCCAGGAGGTTTTTCCTTGGCTGTGTTCTCCAGTAATTTTGGCTGGGATCTGGGGAGCAAGGAGCCAGATCCCATCCCGAGGGGGAGCGCAGGGACACGTGTGTTGCCTGTGCAAGCAAACAGGCACCGCTTCGGCTCCGCTCCGAGCTGCAGTCAAGCCCTGCATCAGGCTCACAGCGCTGAGCCTCCACGTCTTAATTAACCACGAGGTATTGATGGGGCCGCTGACCCCGGCACGGGCAGTTGGGCACAGCCATCGAGCCGGGAGGTGTACGGGCAGCATCGATTTCCAATGGTGGCAGGAAGGGTCCCGCCTCCAGGCAATCGACCTGAGGCTGGGCCACCAGCCACGCGCATCACCAACGCTCTGCTGAGCACCACCCAGAGTCCCTCAGCCCAGCAGGACTGGGGCTGGCTGCCAGCAGGGAGCTGCCAGGAGCCGGTGGCACTGGTGAAGACACCCAATTAAGGCCATGCCTGTCCCTGGCACAGACAGCAACCCCGCAGGGGAAGGGGGGAAAGAGCAAGGGCATGTGCTGAAAGGGTTTCCCAGGGCAAGTTTTGGCTCTGCAGGGAGGAGATGCAGCTGGGATGTCTGTGGCATCCATCCATCCATCCATCCCCACAGCCACAGCCCTATGCCCAGCGTCCCTGATGCGGCTCACCTTGGCGGTACATGCGGAGGGCATCGAGCAGGCGGGAGCCGCGGAGCTGGGCACGCAGCAGGGGCACATCCAGCTGCATGAGCCCAGCCTCGCAGTGCTCTGCCGGCAGCTCCAGCTCGCTGCCGCTCACCCGCCGGCACGGCACAGCCCGCGGCTCCCCGCCGGCCCCCACCGCTGCCTTGGGCAGGAAGCAGTGCACAAAGTGGAGCTTCGACTTCTTGATGCTGTCAATGAGGGCATCCTATGGGCACGGGAGAGAGGGAGGGAGTTGGTGACATGCAGCGCTGCCTCAGCCGGACCTGGGGAAACATCCCCCCACCCTGTTTTTGGCACCCCCTCGCTCACCACTTGCAGTTTGATCTGGATGCAGAGGGACTTCTTCTTGACGGCGGCCACGCCGGTGGTGAAGGTCTTGCGCATGCTGGTGGCGCGGCGCAGGGCCAGCTGGGAGCCCCCCTCCAGCCCCGCCACCGAGCCCGACAGCACCAGCGCCGACCCGCCGCGGCCAGCAAACAGGCTGCTGATCACCTTCCTGCGGGGCCACGGAGCGGGTGTCACCGCCTTGGGTCACCTCTCCTCCCCATGCTGGGTTCTCCCCCAGCCCCGAGCCCAGGACCCCACTCACTTCTGCGACTCCTGCAGCAGGACGGAAGCGTTTTGAGTGGCCGGGTTGTGCTTGACGTGGTTGAGCCAGCCCGTGGCATCGTATTCCACCCAGTTGGTCCCCGAGCTGTGGCCCAGAAGGAAGTGTCGGGGCTTGTCACTGGGGAGCAGCGGGTTGTGCCCTGTGGGGAGACACAGCACTGATGGGTACGGGGCTGGTGCTTCACTGACACACGGCCCCACGGTGCCGAGCTCTCACTGACCTTTCTTGCCTCCTTCCTGGGGGCCGTAGTAGGAGAAGAGCCGCTCCAGCAAAGTGTCCTCACTGCCACCTGGCTGCAGTGCCTCCTCCTCCAGCAGCCACAGCAGCCCCCGAGCCTCGTCCGTACGGGCCAGAGACCGGACCTGGAGGTGACATCATGCTTGTACCTGTCCTGGAGTGCCAGGGTCACCCCACAAGCAGGGATGAGAGGACACAGGGGACCCTGGAGACAGTCCTGGAGTCAGTGTGTAATACTCTAGGCTGTGAGATGCTCGCTGGGGTTGGAAAATGCTGTGCTCAGACACCTGCCAGTTGAAACCCAGCACAGAGCTGGCACTAGCAGCCCCCCTCGGTCTCTGCAGCCTTCTGCAGCAGGGACGGGAGCACCTCAGGGACTGGTGCACCTTGGGGCCCATGCACCCTGAGGAACAGAGCACCCTAGGGACTAGAGAACCTTTGGGACCTGAGCACTTTGGAGACATGAGCACCTTAGGGACCAAATCACCCCAGGGACCAGAGCACCCTGGGGACTGGTGAACCGCAGGGACTGGAGCACCCAGGGAGCTCCTCACCCTCCTGCCCACAGCATGGGCAGCTCCCAGGGTGTTGGGGACACCAGACTGGGAGATGCTCCAGTAATGTGGGTTACACACATGTTCACAGCCATGCTGTCATGGCCAAGCATTCAGGACAGCCCCTCTCCTTCCCCCAACTAAGCAGTGCCAAAGGGCCAGGAAAACTGCTCAGATGCTGCCTCACACTACAGCCTGCCGTGAGGCTGCTGTGATGAAGCACAGTGGGTCCTCACCAGTGCCTGGTGTGAGGGCTGGTCCACAGCAGCTACGGAGTCAGAGGAACCAGGCTCGGCGTCAGCCAGGGCAAGCTCTATGTTCTCCTGGTGAGGGGAAACAGAGGCATGGTTAGTGCCCAGACAGTGGGGGATCCAGCACCAGTGGTGCCAGTGGAATCTAGGCAATAGGAAAGGCTTTTCAGTTGCAATGGCATGGCACACAGCAATGCCAGGATACACAAAGGAGTTCCTTTGGGCTATCAGTGCTCAAATAGAGCAGCAGCAGTGGGGAAGCCCCCTGCCACCCACCACAGCCACCCCATCATCTCCCAGCCCAGCACATTTGCAGGCAAAGCTGTCACTGGTGGTAGAGGCCCTGGAGAAACCCCTCTGCACTGAGCACTGTGTTGGAGCTCCTTCAGTTGGACTGGTCCAGAGCAACCACAGGGTAAGGAATTAGGGCAGGAGGAAGGTAGGAGATCCTGAGGTAGGGCTAGGAGGGGAGGGCAGGAGGTACTGGCAGCCTTGGATGTCCCAGTTACCTCTTTGTAGCGCTCCAGCTCGCGGGCGAAGGTGCGCTGGTGGAATAGGAGCTGCAGGCGCTCCTGGGCGTAGTTGTGGCAGAGCTCCTCGAAGGTGGCCCCTCGGCTCTGCCCCGCCAGCTCGGGGTTCTGAGCCCCAGGGGTATCCACCACAGTCACCGAGCACACCGAGTGCTGGCTGGACTTCAGCGCCCTGGGGTGGATAAAGGGGACACGGCAGGGTGAGTGGGTGCTGCTGTGTGCCCTCCAGCTCTCCCTCCAGCCCCTCAGCACTTACCTGTTGAGGAGGGAGATGAGGAGGGTGAAGAGCTCCGAGTACAAGCCGGCTGCCATGCCTTCCAGGCACTCCAGCGCTGTCAGCTTGGGACCTGACCAAGGTAACCCTGAGTATCCCCAGCCCAGCATCCCCCAGGGCCACCCGCTGTCCCCACCACCATCCCTCACCCCACCTGTGCCGCCGTCACCCAGGGTGGGCTCGTCGGGGCCCTGACGGAACGAGGTGGATCGCTGCAGGGTGCCCTTGGGCTGGTGCTTGAAGATGGAGGAGGAGAGTTCCTCCAGGCTGCAGCCCAGCAGGTAGGCGGCTTTCTGAGCCCACTCGTGTCGTGCAAACTGCTTCCTCCCAGCTGCAGGGTGGAGAAGGAGGCTCAGTGCCAGCCAGGGCATCCCCTCAAATCGAGAGGATGTTTCCAGCCAGACCAGGGAAGGTCTCAGGGGTCCCCCAGGGTAGGCTGGGGATGCTGTGCACAGTGGGAGCACATGGCCAACACCAGAGGGTTGGGAAGTGTGTTTTGGGGTCTGAGCAGGGGAGGTGGGGTAGAACGACTTTGTGCCTCTGCAGGGCTGAGCCCAGAGTCACACCATGGGGCAGGGAGCAGGGGTCACCTTTTGCCACTGCTGCCCTTGGGGCCTGCACCAGCATGGGGCTCTGAGCCACCCCAGCATGGGGACAGGTCCCTGCTGAGCCACACGCAGTGAGTGACTCCAGAGTGACGCGTCAGGACAGACCACGGCGGCTGGACACAAGGACATGGGTGCCAGGGCAGGGGGGTGGGAGCGGGTTAATGGTGACACGCAGGGATGTGACAGAGGGAAGGGAGGGACGCCAGAGACACAAGTAGAGAACAAGACTTTACCTTCGTCGGCGTCTGCATTGCAAAAGGGCAGCATGCACCATGCAAACAGAGACAGTGGTTAGAAACACGGGCACGTGGCACGGGGGGAAACACCCCCAGCAGAAACACATCGTGTGTGGGCACCCCCATGCACATGCCAAGCTGCCCCCAAGCATTACTACAGGGACACGCTGCGACCTGGTGTGAGATCCCTTGCCCTGAGACCTGCAGCCGCACCGTGAGCACAGGTGGGGAGCAGCTCAGCACTGCCCCGGAGTGTGGGGAGATGCTGTAGGCATCAAAGGGCTGAGGAAATGCTGGCTGGTGCAGCTGAGCTGACTCTGAGCATCCCCAGAGCCCAGGAAATGCAGGGGAGGCTTCAGGAGCAGCACAGAGCTGGGATGCTCACCCTGAGCAGGATGCAGGGAGGCTCCCCTCAAGCAAGATCTGGGGTTCTTCTCCCAGCAGACCCCATGAAGAGGCTCAGGAACTACCAGAGCACTTGCTGAAGTGGCTGCAGCGGGGCCCTGCTGCCCTCTAGTGCCTCAGCACCCTGTACGCCAGCACTGCACCCGGTGAGCCAGCGCTGCACCCATGGGCTGGCATCACACCAAAAACCCTCTCCCTCCCTCCCTCCCCCACCCCACACTCATTTCTTACCCCCGGGGCTGTAGATTCCCAGGGTGCAGCTGCCCATTCCGTGTGTGCTGTGCCCAGGCCCTCCCAAACAGCGTTGAGCACCCCAAGGGGAAAGTGAAAGCCACAGGGGGAGAAGGAGCCTCACAAAGCCAAATTCACCAGAGACCAAAGCCAATGCCCGCCAGAGCAAACCCTGCAGCCCCTGGTGAGCTCTGGGTTCCAGGGCAGCCCTGCCTCATGCCACTGATGATGTCAAGAGGAGCACATGGAACTCCTCCTTGGGATGGGCAGCAGGCAAATTTGGGGCTGCCAGGACCCAGCCAGGAGTTGGGGTTGGTCCTGGCACACCAGCAGCATCCCAAGCCCCTGTTTCAGCCCCCAAACCAACACCACCCAGAGCAGAGCCCCCATGGCTCTGATTACCAGCTCCGTCTGCCAGCGGCTCTGCAGGGAGGACAAGGGGGGAGAGGAGTTATGCTGAGGATGAGACACATCTCGACTCCCTCAGCCCCAGCCAGTCTCCAAGTTGGTAGGAGCCAGCCCAGGGTCTGGGAGTGCTGGATTCCCACCAGTCAGTGGGACCACCCCAACCATAGCTGGGTGCCCTAGAGCATCCAGGGTGACAGGGCACTGTCCCTCAGCTGACACAGCTCCCCAACACTCCCCCAAGGCCAGGCTACACTGCAGGGAGGCTGTTTGCAGGGTGCTGGTGATCACTGCAGGACACCATCAGCCCCAAGCCTCAGGTTGTGAACCCCTCCCAGCCTTGATTAACTCGTTACCTTTCGTTGCCCCGGCAGCCCCCAGATGATAAATGGCCCCCAGGACAAGCCAGAAGGCTTTCTGCTCATCACCAGAGATGCCCATCACCTTCATGGCAGCCTGCAGCTTGTTGAACAGCTGGGTTGCCTTCTGTTTTTCCTCTGGCTGTGGAAAGTAATAGGAACTGTGAGAGTGGGAGCCCAGCCCTGCCTCCCCCTGCACGCTAACAGGCCAGGGAGCCTCATTCCCTTCCCACCCACCCCCCACCCAGCATCCACAGCAGCGACCTTGGAGAGGGGCACGATGCCAAAGACATTGTTCTCTGCCAGGTGGTTGAAGTGAAGCTCAGTCCTGCAGGGATAAACACCGAGATTGGCCCCATGTGGGAGACCTCAGAGACCCTCCGTGCCCTCAGCCCCCCGCAGCTCACCGCAGGGTGCTGTCAGAGCAGGCCAGCAGGTAGTAGAAGACGTTGAAGGTGGCCTCGTTGGCCGGGCGCCTGGCGACACGCAGCTTCTCCAGCAGCAGCGTCTGGCAGAGGTGAAAAGGTTGGGAACCACCTCCAAGGGCCCCGCTCTCACTGAGATATCCCACCCCAGCCTCATCCTTGGTGCTCCAGTGTCCCCACAGAGCCATAAGGATCTCCTGCCCACCTCGGGGCATCGTATGAATGCAAACATAATCCATGCAACCCGTGAGCATCTCCCCTCCTGAAGTGTCTGCTGCTATAGAAGCATGAGCAGCCAGGAAGGAACATCCCATGCCAAGGGGAGCCACCCTGGTGAGGACAGACCGGCTCCCGTGCCAGGGGGGGCCACCCCGGCCCCCTCACCTGTACGGAGGCAGATGCCACCTGCCCAGCCTGGTCGAAGTCCAGAGAGATGATCTGAGAGAAGCGCGTGGCGTTGCTGTTCATGCCGGTGCTGCTATTGCCAAAAGCCTCCAGGATGGTGTAGAGAGCCTGCCACTTCTCCGCTGCGGGAAGAGAAGCGGGGCTGGGGGGTGATGCGGGGGGTGTGCGGTGGGCAGCCGGAGCCGGCACCGCCGGCCAGGCAAACGCTGCTGCTCCTGTGCCATGTGCTGCACCACCGCTGCCCTCCAGAGCATGGGGAAGGGGCTGGAGTGGGGAGAGGGGTTGGTGTGGGTGAAGGGGTTGGTGTGAGGAAGCGAAAGGCTGCACGGGGTGTGTGTGTGTGTGTGTGTGACCGGCTGGGCTGTGACCGCAAAGCAAAGGGAGCGAGAGGGCAGGATGGGTACCCCGCCAGGGACTCACCGGAGAAGACCTTGCCGGTGCTGCCGGCGATGGTGGTGAGGTACTGGACAAGATGCTGGCAGTTGGTGGTCTTGCCACTGCCGCTGGCACCCAGCAGCACAACCGCCTGGTCCTGGCGGCTCATCAGCATGCTGCGGTAAGCGGCCTGGGCCACGGCGTAGATGTGCGGGGACGTGTCCTCCCTACGGCACCCCTTGAACATGTGCATGACCTGGGGAGCAGGCGAGGGTCAGCAGCTCCGCCACCCTCCCAGCAGCGGCTCCCAGACACCCCTGTCACGTGTGTGTCCCCACCACAACAGGGTCACCTTCTCAGAGTACATGGAGGGGGAGCTCAGCGGGTTGATGATGACCATGCTGGGGCCGGCGTAGGTGTGCAGGAGGTTGCCGCCGTAGCGCTGCCGCAGCGTGTGCAGCACGCTGGACTCGTTGAGGTAGAGGAGGCTGGCGAGGTCCTCCACACGGTCACAGGATGGGGGGTTTGCCTGGCAGCGAGGTGAGGAGGGGGTGTCAGGCAGAGAACTGGGGTCTGCACCACCATCCCCCACCCTGAGGCCCTACCTTCTCTACATCGTCCTCCTCCACTTCCAGGATGGCTCCATCATGGTCCAGCTTCACCTTCACCTTGCCCTCGGGCAAGGGGCTGCCCTGCTCTGGCCGCAGCTGGCTGCCTGCGAGGAGCACGGGGTGCTCAGCGGGGCCATGCCAGGAGCCCCCCAAGAACACCACAGCTGAGCTGGGGGAGGCTGTCTGTGCTGCAGGGAGGATGAGGTTCCCCATGCCCTGGTGGCACCAGGCTCACCCCTGACTCACCCAAGGAGAAGCCATCCCTGTGCACCAGCCACACCTTCTCTGTCTCATACCAGGCCTCCTCAGCTGCTATCTGCTCCTCTGTCTTGGCCTGTGGGACAGCAGGATGTGGGGTGGCCGTGGTCACCTGCCACCCCCCTTCCCACCTCACCCCTTCCCCACGTGCCTGGGGCTGCTGGGAGCAGGGCTGCCTGGCCACAGGGCCACATGCTGGGCAGCCATGGCCACCCTCCACAAGCCTCAAGCCCTCTCAGCACATGTCCCTGGCTTGCCCACTGCACCCACGGACCCCAGTGGGCTTGAGGCTGCACAGACCACCACAGCCCTGCCACGGCTCGTTCACTGTGGCCGCTTTGGGCAAGCCTGGAGAGGCCAAGCTCCCAAACTACAGCCCGGACAACAGACATCCATGCCAGCCACGTGCCGGGACGCAGGGACACAGGGCATGCTGTGGGGACATGGGACATGCTGCAGGGACACATCATCAGGACACAAGACACGCCGCAGTGAGACAACGGAGAGACACAGCAGGGACATCCCCTCCACCCGGGAGCAGGGTGACCCGCAAAGCCAAACCTGAGCTGCAGCAGGGATGGGGCCAAAGGGGGCTGCTGGGGCATCATCCGCTTGACCCTGGCGAGGCCGAAAGACGAGGGGTGAAGGCGAGGAGGGTTAATCTCTGCCCCACACATGGCACAGAAAGCGGCGCAGGGGAAGCGAGTGGGGGCAAAGCACCACCGTGCCAAACCCCGTGGGCTCTCCCGGTGCCACGGCCACCACTGCAACCCGTGGAGTGGCAGGTCCGATGTGGTGCTGGGAAGCACGCTGCCCTGAGGCCCCTGGCACTGGGGGCCACTGTGCCAACCCACTGTGAGCTCTGCCAGTGCCACATGCCACAGCTGCTCCAGCATGAGCCACGAGTCCCTCCTGCATCGGCTGCTCTGCCTCTTCACACCCTGCTCCACGCCCCTGCCCGCCCTGGCCGTGCCACCTCCACCTCCT
The DNA here is from genome assembly GCA_013401255.1 of Urocolius indicus. Lineage (NCBI taxonomy): Eukaryota > Metazoa > Chordata > Aves > Coliiformes > Coliidae > Urocolius > Urocolius indicus. The sequence goes on from WBNH01009884.1 coordinate 31,193, forward strand.
GGGACTCCCTGGCACAGCCCCGCTGGGCACAGACACCCAGCCCCGGCCCCCCCGGCACCCTCCGGCCCCGTGGGCGACGCGGCAGCCCACGGAGCGGGGTGAGATGGGGAAAGCCTTACGCTCCAGCACGAGGCACGGGCGCAGACACCAGCCCAGCGGCAGACAGAGGATGGCAGGGAGTCGCCAGCAGAGGCAGAGGGCTCCTGAGGACAGGGATACGGTACCTGGCTCGGTGCCGAGGCAGAGGTGGCAGGGTCCAGCTAACAGCAGCAAGGAAGGAGGAGAGAAAGGAGAAGATAGGAGGTGAGAGGTAGAAAGAAGCAGCAGCAGCAGCACCGTGATGTGTCACAAGGCCCTGGCGTGGCCACAACACCCACAGCATCATCCCAGCTACACCGGTAGCTGTGCCCAGGCTGCCACGAGGATGTCACCAGCACTGTGCCTCCCCACGGCTAGGCACACTAGTCAAGGCAGTGATCCCCAAACCCACCGGCGGCCCTGGTCACCCATCCCCTGCTGCTGGTGCCACTCAGACCACAGAGCTGGTGGCCAAGCACAGGGGTACCATCACCCTGTGTGAAGCACATGGCACAGCCAGGGCAGCCACACGCTGCCCACGCCTCCCCATCCCCAGGCGGGCGGCACGCGAGCACCAACACCCCTGGAATTACAGAACTGGTGAAGATCCTCTCCAGCCGGCGCTGTGCCTCCTCCTCCGGGCTCAGCTGGGATGCGGGGCCGGGGGCAGCCTGGAGGCAGAGCACCATTAGCACCAGGCCAGCTGCCCCACGGCCCCCGCAGCCCCTGCCAGCCCCACACTCCTGCCACCAGCACCACAGCAGGTGTTACAAAGGCTTTCCCATCCCTGACGCCCACCAGAGCTTGGGTAGAGCCCTGGGGCAAAGGCTGCTGCAGACCCACAGGTGCTCAAGCCGGCACAGCCGGGGTTCCAGCGGGTACCCCACGATGCCCGAGGGGCCTGGTCCCTGCTCCCACACACCTGCTGAGAGGGCGCCGGGGTGGTTTTCACCGGGCTCAACCGCTTCTCGCCAGGCTGCAGCTTCTTCTCCACACAAGTCGGGGCAGGGGAGACAAGGGGCAGCATGGTGAGGCGACCGCAACACACACAACCGGCCCCCGAAAACTGACCCACCCTCACTCTGCTCAGCACCACACCCCCCCCCCCAAACCACTGCAAACCATGCGGGTGAGCTCACAGCACGGCACGACCGCGACGCTGCATTACAGCATCCCCTGCCACACACACACACCGGTACCTTGTGCCGCTCCAGGGCCGTGGGTTTCGGAGCAGATGCCTTTGCCGGCTCCGCTTTGCCTCCCAAGGGCTGCACCAGTGGCTCCAGTTTGGCTTCAGTGCCCGGGGACGGCTTTGCATCCCCCTTGGCTGGCTTCGTGTCCCCCTTGGCTGGTTTCACATCCCCCTTGGCCGGTTTCACATCCCCCCCGGATGGCTTTGTGCCCCCCTCGGCTGGCTCAGGGGATTTCTCCTCCCTCTTGTCCCCTGGCCGGAGCCGTGGCCGGTGCTCTTTGGTTTTGCCCTTGGCCATGAGGTTTTTGAGCCCTGCTGAGATCTCATCCTTGGGCTCCGGCTTGGCGGGGGCTGCCGGAGCGGTGGGGGGAGGCGGCGGAGCGGGGGGAGCTGGGATGGCTGGACGGCCCGTCTCCTCCTTCCTGGGGGGTGGCACTGGCTCGGGAGACTTGGAGTCTCGCCCTGGCTCCTTGGCACTGCCGGTGTCCTCTCCTGGCAGGACCTTGCGCACCACCTTGCGCACCACCCGGACCACCTTGCGGCGGGACAGCCCTTGCCCATCGTCTCCCTGCGCCTCACTGGCCGGGCTCTGCAGCCCGTTCACAGTCGCCCCATTTAACACTGGCTCCAGGCTCTTCCCTCGCACGGGGGGCGGCTCGGGGCTCTTCGGGGGCTCAGGTTTCGGGGGCTCGGGTTTTGGGGGTGCAGGTGCCACGTCCTTCGGGCTCTCTGACTGCAGCCACAAGGACACGGGTGTGAGTGGAGGTCTGGCAGTCAGCGTCTGCCACTGCAAGCACCCACTGCTTGGGATATGGTGGTGGCCTGGGGCTTTGTGCCCTGCCAGCTCCCAGCCAGACCCTGGCACCAGGGGACACAGCACACAGGCCCCCTCCTCAGCCAACCTACATCCCCTCACCCTCCCAGGGCAGGGAGCGGTGGTGACCCCCTTGTCCCTACACACAGGGACCCATCAACCCTCGGGCTGCCAGTACAGTGGCAAAACCCAATGCTCAGGGCTTTTTGCAACACACAGGGCAAGGCACAAGATCTCTGCCAACAGCTTTGGTGGGCAGTCCAGGAGGCAGGAGCCAGCATTGTAACTGTGGGGTGGGCATTGACCTGCTGTCCCCCCCACAGTGTGCAGGGCAGGGACAAGCTTCAGGGAGGCAGAGGGGGAGGGATGGTTGTCTGCTGACTGTTATCCCTGCTAGAAACACCCAACGCTCTCCACACGCTGTCCTGGAGCAGCCACAGGCGCTCCCTGGGGGCTGGGGTGGGTATGAAGGTTGATGCTGATCCCATCACCGTCCCTGACATCCCCAAGCCCTGGCACAAGGCCTGTCCCCACCAAAGGCAAACCCCAGCACAGCTCCACCCTGCCCGTGCCCTGCGACACTTACAGCCCCATCCTCCTTCCCGGGTCTTTTCACAGCTAAGGATTTGTCCTCGTCCTTTACCTGAGGGTCAGACAAAGCAGAGGAGCGTGTTTCAGCCCATCGCGGGGCCTCGCTGCCGGAAAAGCCACAGGGACTGGGAAAAGCCATCACTCCATGCTGGGGGGCAGGAGGCTGCAGCATGAAACAGCCCCAATCTGCAGCTCACTACAGCCCTGGGGTTGAGGACAAGTGTCCTTCCAGGCTTCCCGGTGCCTGAGGTGTGTCTGGGTTATGGCAAAGCCCAAAGTGGGAGAGGAGAGCGCTGGCCCAGGTCATCTCCTTGCGTGCAGTCACCAAGCTGGCACACAGAGCCCCGTCACCGCTCCCCACGGGGACTCTGCCTCCTGCATGTCACCCCGACGGGCGTCACAGCACGGTTTAAGTGTCGCCAGCTAATCGCTGTGGCAGCCGCACCGTGGGCTGTGCCAGCTCCCTGCTGGGGGGGTGACCAGGGGTCTCTGGGAGGGTGGGCAGCCAAACTCTCTCCTGTCCCAGGACGTGCTCTCTGAGCCCCATGGCTTGGCTGTGGCACTGCAGCGTGGGGCACCCTGTGGGCAAAGCTCCTCCACTGCCCACAGTGCAGCTCTAGGGACCAGCCAGGGGCACTGAGGCGGCTCACACGGGGTTAGGGGCAGCACCAGTCGCTCGCAGAGATGGTTAGTGCTGGCGTTAGTCGTTGCATGCGTGGCCGCAGCCGCAGTCGTGCTGCAGCGGGGCACGGGGCAGCTCCCCATTTGCTCAGCGCAGCTCCCAACAAGAGGCTGGCAATGTTGCTCTAAACACTGTGCTGGCACTGGGCAAACTGGAGAGAGGCCGGCTGGCAGCATGCAGCAGCGTGACCCGAACGCTGGGTGCAGACAAACACGCGAGAGACTTCCCTTCTGCTCCCAGAACGCAAACCGGGATGAGAACGCCATAGCGATGTCTCATGGAGCCGCAGCCCTGGCTGGGGAGAGAGGGAGAGGTGAGACGGGCTTGGGCACGGGATGCTGAGCATGGCATAAGGTATGAGCATGTGCCCTTCCCCGCCAGCCACGGCAGCACAGGGCTGCCAGGAATTGGGGGCTGAGCCCACCCAGCCCTGCTCAGCATGTGCACAGACAGTGCCCATAGGAAGGGCTCTGGGGACAGGCAGGTGTCCAGGCTGAGACCTCACAAAACTCATTGTGCAAAAAAAAGCCCTTTTAGTCAGGCTGCAGGACTGTGCCTCAGTTTCCCCCCCCAACCCGGGTGGGCCAGCCCGCTGCCGTAAGCAAATGCCAGGGTGAGGGAAGGGATATTTTCTGCCCCGTGAGCTCTGCTTGCCCTGGCAGTTGAGGTTTATTCTGAGCCTGAGCGGGTGCCAGCGGCCCAGCAGCCTCGGTGCAGACCTGGGGGGGTCGTGGTCGGGGAGAACTCCCCTTCCCAGGACCAGGCAGGGCACAGAGCAGTGCCCAGCCCCAGAGCAGCCTGTCTGTCTGGGGGTCCATAGCCCCATTCCTGAGGCCTCCCCTGTACCCCCAAGTCACCACAGCGTGAAACACCAAGTGCCCGGAGCACAGGCTGGGCACGGGGGTCCAGAGACAAACCTGCCCATGGGTCAGAGACCCCAAACCCTCTGCCCACAGTGCACCCACCTCCACACAGCCTGGCACAGCCCCAGAGGAACCCAGTGAGCACTGGGTGTCGGGGTCCTTGAGGGGGCTGGAAGAAACAGCCCCCACTCCCCAAAGCCCCCCAGGGGTGGGTGCAGCGTCATGGCCCCCAACCCTGGTGCTGGGCCCGGCTCCTTTGTGCCCCCCATCATGCTCCCTGTGCCATACTGGTCACACTGGGGGTCCCCACCTTACCGCAGGGTCAGGGCGAGCTGGGAGCGGGGTTTCCGGCGGAGCGAGCGCGGCGCAGCGCGGTGGGAGAGGCGGCAGCGGGGCAGCAGCCGTCGGCACGGGGACAGCTGGGCTGATAGGGCCACCCTAAAAATAGCCAAGGAATGCGAGGGCCCCACCGGCGCGCGCAACAGTCGGAGGGAGAGCCGGGGGAGGCACACGGGCAGCGAGGCCTCAGCACCGCCACCACCGCCACCGGCACCACCGCTGCCGGCGCTGGAGGAAGTGATGTGGGCTGGCGGCGGTTCGACGCTGCAGGGGGGAACTGCCCAAGCTCCATCCCACTGCCCGCCTTGGGAGCAGAGGGAAAAGATGCTCCCCAGGCTGAGCTGAGGGGCTGAGGGCAGCCAAGGGGGGTCCCTGTGCAGCGAGGGATGGGGGTCACACACTCCGGCAGCCATGGCGGGCTGTGTGGCGTGTCCGGCGTTGCGCCGGGACGGTGCAGCCCTGACACCACTTGCTCCTCCCTTTGCTTTCCCGTGAACACAGCAGACCCCCAAAACGCTCCCAGGGATGGACAGACCCCTGCCCCGAGGTGAGGGCTGACCCAGCAGCCCTCCGGGATGGCACAACAGCCACTTTCCTGGCAAAGTTGCCTCTGGAGGTCCGAGGTCTCCCTGGAGACAGCGGGAAGGGAGCGGGGCGGCGGGTGAGGGGCCTCCCTGCGCGGGGCCTGCCGGGACGGGGCCGGCGGCAGGGAGCCAGGAGTGTGGGCAGCACGGAGGAGAGGCGATGGCTGCCTGGGCATGGGCACAGTGGGGACCTCAGCCAGCACCTGAGCAGGTCCCTGCCCGACCACACGGACACAGAAGTGTCCTAAGCCATAAAAGCCCTCGCAGCGGGAGTAAGGGGTCCCAACTAGACCAGGAGGGCTGGAAATCCCTGTGCCAGGGATGCCAGCACTGGGCCACATCCCTCCCCGGATGGGTTTTGCAGTGCTGACCCAGGGCTGGCACCGTTGGCAGCCTCAGACCCAATCTGGGGAAAGGTCTTGGCAAAGCCCCTCAGCAGGGCTGGCACAACACAGCAGAGAGTGCCTGAAGTGTCCCCAGGTAGCACTGGCAGCAGCCCCTGGGTTATCAGCAAAATGTCAGTCAAGTGTCCTGGCAGCGTGATCAAGAGACTTTGGTGAGGGCATCAGCCCAGCTCCAGTACCCCGAACTGCCACTGCCCCATCCCAGTGACACAGACCTGGGCAGTGCAAGGCAGTCCTGCCTCCAGGGAGGTCACAGGCATCGCTGAGATAGGGCACAAAGCCCCCATCAGTGAGGAACCCAACTCCTAGGGCTCATCTCCACTGGGACCTCAGCCTGGCTCCCACGAGCCATCTCTAGGACCTCAGCACAAGCTACGCAACCACAGCAGTGCTTCTGCCCACACAGCAGATTCCTCTCATTCCTCACCCATCAACTTCGGTGGAGATGCACCAATCCCATGGGTGAACCCGTGGGACACAAGCACCCTCCTCAGGGCATCTCAGGAATCCCCCAGGCCAGGCACATTCCAGCAGCACCATCCCTGTGGTGAAGGCAGAAGAGCCAAACCAAGGGGAAAAGTGGGTAAAAGGAGAAAGTGTCTCCGGCACAGAGTCCCCAGGAAGGACAAGGGGGTCACAGCAAAGACCTGGCACCCAGCCATGCTGTGGCACAGTGGCCTTGCACCCTTGGGACAGAGCGCCCGTGGCCAGCGGGCGAGCGTGGCATGTGGAGCCTGCTGGCACAGCCAGCGGGTGCCTGTGGTCCCACTCCAGTGCTGCAGCAATCAGAGGCGGTTCTGGAACGTTTCTGCCCGGCCGGCGCACGCCTGAGCCCTGACACAGGAATTCATATGGTAAATAAATAAATACAAGCGTGGAGCCCAGCCAGCACGGCTGCCCTGGCCTGACAGCCAGGCTGGGACACAATGAGGGCTTTCACCCAACGCCCTGCCACACCGTGCCACCCCCTAACCCTTCACGCACCCCACAGCACCGAGAGCCACCCGGGCACGGCGGGTGCTGCCCCTGCCCGTGAGGATGAGGGTGGTTTGGTTCAGTCCCTGCTCCTCTGACCGGGTCAAACCCCCCATGGAACGCAGGGAGCCCGGCACCGTCCCTGCTGCAGCTGGGGAGGGGCTCCCAGAGCAACAACCCAAAATATGTCTATAATTTCCTGTTTCAAAAAGGATCATTTTTATTTAAATTAGGACCAGAAACATTCCAGGGAGCTTAGTGGGGCCTGGGGGAGAGCCAGGCCTCCCTGTGCGCTGGCACCTTGCGTGGTCCCACCACCCGAGGGACCCCCGACTGTACCCTGCACCCCGGCCTTGGCTCCCCAGCACCGGTATGTGCCCCTGGGGCAGCCCTGCACGGCGTGGGAGGAGGGCAGCAACCTGCACAGGGACGTGCCCGTGCTGCTGTGGCACCTGAAAATGCCACAGGGATGGTCACTGCCACCCCTCTGACCAGTTTCCTCCAGCTGATGCCATCTAATCACGCCAGGACCTGGACCAACACTGCAGCCTCTCCTTCACAGCCCCAAGGGCACCAGCATCTCCTCTTCCCTCTTCCCAGCTGCAGCACCATGCTCTGGGTGGGCACAAGCACCTTGCCAGCCCCAGCATGCTGGCACTGAACACACACCTGCCTCCACGTCAGCGAGCTGCAGGGGTGGCAGCTGTGCCCCCCAGCCCCACGGGGTTATCCAGCTGGAATTATCCTGGCAGCACAGCTGGCATTGCCTGGTGATGCCTGCTGGGCTCTGGGGAGCAGCTGATGGAAAGCCAGTGAGTGCTCCAGCTTGGCACAGACCCCACCAGCACCTGCTCACTGAGCACATGGAGCCCCATGGCCAGCACCACAGCCTCACCGTGGCCACTTCACTCAGTCCCAGCCACAGCCTCGTAGTGACAGGGCCCCGCTGCGCTCAGCCCAGTGCAGGCTACCTGCTCCCCAGGCACAGACACACTCCTCCTGCTAAGGAAGGCTTAAAAACACACTAAACAAGCCCAGTTATAAGCTAAACCAACCACAGAGGGGCTTCAGCCCCACAGGCTGTCAGCATCTGGGGGGCCTCCCCCGGGATGCCAGAGGGCTGGGGCACTGGTTTGCCTGCGGTAGGGTCAGCAGAGCTGGACAGCTCAGCCGAGAGAGAGGGATGTGGGTCATCCAGCCATTAAGTTTCTATTTATACAGCACCAGTGGCACAGGCAGAGCTGCACACGCCGATGGCAGCCCCCGGCCCCCAGCATGCCACACTGCTCACCCCAGTGCTCAGGTAGGGATCCCAGCTGGGGGAGTCTGATGTGGGCAGGGGGGCAGGGCAGTGCCCCTCCTGCAAAACACCATGAGGGGTTTCTCAGCAGAGAGGAGCAAAGCTCCTTTCCCTGCCGGGCCGTGCTGCCTCGGTGACCTCAGGCCACACTTCCCCATGTGATGCAGAGCTGGGCTCTCCTGGAGCCCTTCTATCAGGAGGACGACCAAATCCAATACCACATTGAGTATTCTGAGGGGCAAAACCCACTGGTGCCAGCTCACAAGGCCTGATGCAAACCCGGCACTGGCAGCACCTACGCACAGGCATCATCCCAGCATCCCAGCCACGGCCTCCCTCTCCTCCCCACTGCAGCAGCCCCGGTGCCCAGTGGTTCCCACAGCCTCTGCCAACACAAACACCTGCCACCAGGACCTTGGTGTCTGACAGAAGGCCAGGGCAGCAGCCTCGAGGCAGGGCCGGCGTTACTCACATCCCAGGCGGCGCGACGCGTCCCTTGGCTGCCCCGCAGCCAGCAGCGGCTCAGCTCGCTCAGCTCCAGGATGGGCTGCACCTTCAGCTGCACCGTCTCCCCCGACTGACGGATCATCTCCACGATCTCATCCCGGGATTTATTCTCCACGTTCCTGCCGTTGATCTCCACCAGCCTGTCACCCGGTACCAAACCCAGCGCCAAGTCTTTAGTGCCGGCACCGGGTTCGGCGAAGTGCACGACGCGCCTGTACACCTGCCCATCAGGGGCCCGGTCCAGCATGGTGGTACGGCGCAGGGAGAAGCCAAAATCACCAGTGTTGCGCCTCTGCAGCTCCAGCTGCCGTGGGGTGGGGGGCTGCGGGGGCACCAAGGCGGGCAGCCGCAGCTCGGCGGGGAACCGCTTGCCGATGAGCTCTGGCACCCTGGTACGGAGGGAAGCAGTGGGAGGGGTGCAGGGGTGTCCCGTGGGGACACCTTGCTTGGCGAGTTGGGTCTCCAGCGTGCGCGTCTCCACCTGCGGGGAGGGGGCAGCTGAGTGCTCGGAGGGGGTGGATGTCTCTGAGGTGCTCTCATCCCGGCTCTTCTGAGAGAAGGAGAAGCGTTTGACGATCATCTGAGAGTTCTGTTTGGCCAACGAGCCGAATTTGGCCGCCCGCTGCAGCACCGAGCCCTTGAAGTTGGCATCGTCTACCTTGAGGTCATCGCTGGAGCTGGCCGTGCTCAGGTGGCCTGAGTCCAAGATGACGCTGCCCCGGTTGCTGTCGGAGTCAATGTCCGTGAGGTGCAGGTCGGAGCCGCTGGCCACCTTGATGGGGATGGGGTTGGAGATCTCCAGGCGGGTCTTGGAGTCCCGTTTGGAGGCACGGTTGAGGTTGAAGAAGCCCCGGCGCATGCTCATCTCCTCCAGACTCTTGAGCTCAGCCGCCGACATCCGTTCCTTCTTTTCCTTCTTTTCTTTCTTCTCCTTTCGGGCCCCATCCTTCTCTTTGTCCTTTTTCATCAGGTTGAACATGGTGGAGGGGGGCTTGGGCTGCGCTCGCCCCTGCGGTGCGGTGCTGGGTCACGATGCTGGTGACGGCACAGCCGCCTGCCTGCAGAGGGACAGATGGGCAAGGGGGGCATCAGACAGTGGCACGGCCAACACTCACCCTGCCATCCCCTGCTCCATCCCGCTGGTCACCCCAGTTGCCACTCCCATCCCCAGGCCATGTCTGGGAGTCCCCATCCTCCCCAGGGGCTGGGGACAGCAGTGCTGCAGGGCTCTGAGACTGCCCTGGCCATNCGCCTGCCTGCAGAGGGACAGATGGGCAAGGGGGGCATCAGACAGTGGCACGGCCAACACTCACCCTGCCATCCCCTGCTCCATCCCGCTGGTCACCCCAGTTGCCACTCCCATCCCCAGGCCATGTCTGGGAGTCCCCATCCTCCCCAGGGGCTGGGGACAGCAGTGCTGCAGGGCTCTGAGACTGCCCTGGCCAT
>WBNH01009884.1:46194-78352 GCA_013401255.1 Urocolius indicus
CACCGACCCGCACCCAGCGGCACCGACCCGGATCCAGTGGTACCGACCCGCAAACAGCGGCACCAACCCGCACCGACCCGCACCGACCGGCGCCCAGAGGCACCGACCCGCACCGACCGGCGCCCAGAGGCACCGACCCGCACCGACCGGCGCCCAGAGGCACCGACCCGCACCGACCGGCGCCCAGAGGCACCGACCCGCACCGACCGGCGCCCAGAGGCACCGACCCGCACCGACCCGCGCCCAGCGGCACCGACCCCTGCGGACCCGCACCCAGCAGCACCGACTGACATGTACCCACATCGACCCACACCGAGTGGCTCCAAAAGGAACGGGACGGTGGAGTCCAGCCCACCTGGGAACACGCAGTGCATACCGAGCCCCCGCAGCACCCTGCAACCCCTTGGACCAGATGGAGTGTGCACACCCCGTGCTGGAGCACACACAGCCCTCCCTCGCGGTGTGCGCACACGGCAACAGGCAGCCCCCCTGGAACATCCCCTGTGAGATGCACGCACTCGTGCTCACCCCACAACATGCACCCTGCATGTCTTGCTCTCACACGGGTGCTTGCATGGCCCCATGCACCGCCCCAGTGCACACATGCTCCTGGAGTTCCCTGTTTCAGAAGGATCTGATCCAGAGCAGCGCCTGAGCCAGCACGGGGAGGGCTTCAGGCTGCTGGAGCAGGGTGGCCGGTCTCCTCCAGACCAAGCCCAGGGAATATGAAGCGGGATGTGGTGGAGCTACCTGCAGAGCCATTTTGCAGCCACTGCTTTTCCCCACACTGCCAGTCCCCGGGGAAGGCCACAGGCCTGCAGGATCCAGACCGTTCAGGACAGTGCCTGGCTTCCTTAGCTGTGCTTAACATTGAGCATCTCTCAGCCAGCCCAGCAGCGAAAGCCTAAAGCCTTTGTTACAGCCCTTCCACTCCTGCCCAGCTTTGGGACCAGCATTGAGGTCGGTCAGGTACAGATAAAGTCCTCTGGCACGTGCACAGCGTGAGGGCTGTCGATGGGCTTCAGGACAAGTCCCACAGCAAGCCTCTCTTGCTGTCGGACACAGATGTGGTTTTCAGCCCATAACACATGCCCAGGACAGAGCCCCAAGGCAGCAGCAAAGGGGCACAGCAAGAGCAAGCTGGCAGCCATGGGAGGGACCCCGTGCCGGGTTCTGCGCCGAGGGACATGGCAGTGGAGGAGATGCAGCCCTGGCAGTGACAGAGGACAGCGGCAGCGAGCGCGGCTGCCTGCTTTTGTCACGCTGCCTTTGTCCCAGGCACGTGGCACCAAGCGCAGGGAGCCGCAGCCATTCGGAGCACGGCGATGGGTGAGCTGGATGGGAGGCAGAGCACTGTCTGGACTGCCAGGAGGCTTTTCTGGCTGCTGTGGCTCAGAGACACGTGGGTCTGCACCTCTGTCCCTTCCCGGGCACGGGCGGGTGAGCAGCCGGGTACAGCCTGCACCAGCTCCCGCTTCCTTGTCGCACCAGGCGGGTGGTGGCAGGGCCGATGCCGGTTGGAACCACTGAGCTGTGGCACAGAGTGGGGTCCCCAGTGGCTCACACAGCCCTGCCACCAGCAGCCACCCAGTGTGGTCAGCCTCATGCCACCTCCCCGGGGCTAGACACTTCCAATGGCAATGTCCATGCCTGCAAGGTCCCGTCCAACCTCACCAGCCCCTCTCCCTGGACCACCCTGCCCTGAGCAGCTCTCCCCTGGCACAGGAGTTTCACAGGCACCAGCAAACCCCATGGCCAAGGAATGCCTCCGCAGTTGCCCACAGTTTTCGAGGCAGAAGCAGGACAGAGCTCCATGCCAGCGGCATTTCCTGGTGCCCCTGGCAGGCACAGACGGCTGGCCGGAGCAGCAAGGGCCCCGAGCCGGGCTGGGAGGGAAAGCATCTGTTTGCAGTGCCATGGGGTTTCCTAAATAGGTCACTGCTTTTTTTATAGTCTCTTGGATCTAGAAAAACCAGTTGTTCCTGACAACCTGTGGACCTGCCAGCATCTTCACAGCAGTGGCTCCCCAGACACTCACTGCCATCCCCTCACGTCCTTGTGGGGGGGATCTGCCCTGCCAGCAGTGCTCGGTGTGAGCTGGGAGAGGGTGTGGGGAGCCAGTGGCACCTCGAGCTGTACCCCAAGGTCTTGCTCTCTGCTGAGGGTGACCTGTCCCTGGCTGTGCCTGATGTGAGGTGTGCAGGGGTGTGAGGTGAGGTGAGGTGTGCTTTCCCCTCACCCTGCTCCTGACCTGAGGTATCTGCCAGCTCCGGGCTTTGCCCTGGGACTGTTTGCAGCCAGAGCCAACGTTTTGCCTTTGCAAGGGGAGTGGGGTGCCCGTGTGGGGTGTAGAGGGGTGTGTGATGCCATGCATCCCTGCACACCTTCTGTACACAAAATTTACACAAGCTGTGGGCTGTCTGCTCAGGGTGAGCTCTCCCTCTAGTGGCACCGGGCTCCTGGCAAAGCCTCAGTACCTCCGGGGTGGCTGAAACCATAGCCAGGGCATAGCCAAGGAGCTGGAGGGAGCTGGGGGATGACCTCCAGCCTGGCCTCCCCCTCGCAGCCAGGGGTACACGTGGCAGGGTGCACAGGGAGGGTGCCCGAGGGCTTTGCAGGAGGGATCCCACTGCCAGCCCCACATCTTGGCAGCCCCACAGAGGGCAGGTGCCCCCCTACTCTCCCTTTCCCTCACCCTACGTTTGCTGTTTGGTCAGCCCGCGTGCCCTGGGAGCTGTTCTCAGGCCTCAGGTATGCAAAGCCACAGCTCCACTTCCCAATGACCCTCCTGGCTTCACCGACCCTGTCTTTGTCCCACAGCATCCAGGCTCTGGTGCAGCCATGGAGAGGGGAACAGTCCCCCAGCTTCCCCCTGCCATGGCTGAGCTCTGCCCGCAGGAGGGGTCCCCCAGGACCCAGCTGAGCCCTCTTGGGCCAGGCTGATGCCACCCCTGCACGGCCCCAGCAGGGTCCCCTGGGCCGGCTGCCAGGCCCTGCCGCGGGCAGCGCTGACAGGGCGCTTTGTTTTGTGCCGGCTGCCCGGCCAGGAGACAAAAGGGTCAGTCAGACGCAGGCGGCGCATTGTGCCCGCAGCCATGCGCTGAGGCAGCAGCCCTCGGCTTCCCCACTCCCCTCGTGACCCGCAACGGCCCCGGCTCTGCACCCACCCACTGTCGCCCCCAGGCCCCGGGGCAGCCCCGCTGCAGGGAATGGAAGTGGCACCTGGTTGCCATGGTTACTGCAGCGTCTGAGGGTGCTTGTTGCCATGGTTACCGCAGGCTTCAGGCCTCCCAGGCCCATGGCGGTCCCCTATGGGCACAGGGCCAGGGTAATGGTGGCATGTGGAGCCCATGGGGCAGACACCAGGGCTCAGCACGGCCACGGCTACTGCGCTGGTTGATGGGCAGCCTCACACCAGCTCCCACCGAGCAGCGAGGAGCAGCCTCAGCTCCCCTTTGCCTGCCACAGGGCTGTGGCAGGAGGACGGTGCCCACACCGACATGGAGACAGGGGGCTGCCCAGCAGGCACCCGGCCAAGCCCACCAGCCGTGGGGTCTCCCCAGAAGGCTGCTGTGCCATCCCCGCCGTGCCAGCCAGCGCCAGGGCAGGCCAGCCCCCACGCTCGCCCCGTGACGGCGCGGTGCATTGCCCCTGGAAAATGCCAGAGCAGTCAAAGTGTTGAGTCATCCATGCCCAAGATTATCTGTGCAAACAGGAGCCCTGATTATTTTTTTTTTATTATTATTATTATCTATTTTTTTTCCCCTTTTCCCATCAGAATGTGGCTCAGACCATGGGGGATGAGCAGCTGAAATCTCCGGGGATCAGCGGGACAATGCCAGAGCAAGCATTGTGCTGACGGCTCTGCAAACGCTGGCAGCGGCTCGCGGCCAGCAGCAGCCTATAAAAGCCGAGCCGCTGAAGTAGGCAAACATTACATGGGCGAAGCAGCAGTAACCGCCTGAGCTAGGTGAGTCCTGGGACCCATCCGCACCTCTCCCACCTCGCCCCTGCCGCTGCCCGGCCGGGCAGGATCCCTTCCTCCTGCCTGGTGGCAAAAGACACCCAGAGCGACCTTCGCCATTTCCCGTGGCAAAAGACAGGCTCACACACAGCCGGGGTGGCTGAGAGCTACTCTGCCACTCCTGGCACCCACCCGCCTCTGGCCCTTGGCACGGCACACTGGTTGGCATCTCCCACCGTTAGCCAGGGCTGTCTCTGGGAGTCCACCGTGCCTCCCAAGGGAGACACAGATGGGGTGCCAGAGCAAGAAGAGGAGCAGTGGGTCTGTTGGACACTGCCAGGCACGGGGCAGCCCGTGCCCCCTGCTGCAGCTCCCAGTGCTGGGCCAGGAATGATTTTCCTAGCCATAGCCTAGCCTTGGGGAAGGAGAAGGGGGAGCTGGGCACCGTGCCCCGGAGGGCAGGTAGTCTCTGTGCTGTATCCGAGAGGAGAGAAAGGGCACTGTGGCAGACAAAAAGGAGGACTCTGCTTTGGAGTGTCCTGGAGCCCCTGGAGTGCCCCCTACCCCATGCTATGGCTAACAAGAGGGTCTCGCTGCGACTGGCAAGGCTTGTGCCCAGCACCCCACAGTCTGCCTTCAAACAGGCTCCATGGGCAGCAGGCACTGGGCCCATCCCCTGGCCCCAGGAGCCGGTGGCAGGGATGCTCAGGGACACAGTGCAGCACAAACGGCTTTTCCTTCTTTCTCCAGACACCGATCCAGCAGCAAAGATGGCTCAGACAAACCCTCTGCCTGTCCCCATGGGCCCGTGGAAGGTACGTCCTCACCACCCTTGTATCTCTCCTTCCCCTCTGTGCAAGGGGAGACAGGGAGAAGGACAAAGCCAGTCCTCTGAGGCAGGAAAGTGGCACAGCGAGGCAGGAGGATCACAGGGAACAAGTCACCCCTGTCCTCTGACCACAGGAACTTGCTTCCCACCTGCTCTAACAACTCCCGGGTGTTTTCCATCGGCCTCTTTGCAGCACTGTGGCTCAGCCATTGCCTGCTCTTACCAGTTACCCAGTACCAGGCAGTTACAGCAGTCCCCGAAAGCCACAGGCTGCTGTTTGCCCTCTCCCCTGTGGTGCAGGCAGGCTGGCAGGGCAAGGTTGGGGAGCAGCTCCCCTCACCCCGAGGGGCCTGGCAGCAGCTCTGGGGACAGTTTGAGGAGAAGCACAGGAGAGGAGAAGCCTGTGCCCTCCTCGCCCAAGCCTGGAGCTGTGGCGAGAGAGAAGAGCATCAGCCGCAGCCCCCGGGGCAGTTCCCCCTTAGCCCTTTCCCCTCCGGTAATCCTCTTTGCCCTAGAGCGTTCGGAGCAGAGGCCGGGAGAACCGCCAGCCGCAGCCCTGCCAGCCGCCCGTCCCAGAACGGCTCCGCTCCTCTCTCCGGACGGCAGCGCTGCCCCGGGAACTGATCTCGGCAGGGGTGAGCAGGAGAGCGGAGCGGGGCCCGGCGTGCGGCCGCCCCGGCACCAAGGCAGGGCCCGGCGGGGCCACCGTGCAGGGCCACACGCGGGGGGCTCCCGGTGCGTCTCCACTGGCCCCCGCACG
The DNA here is from genome assembly GCA_013401255.1 of Urocolius indicus. Classification (NCBI taxonomy): domain Eukaryota; kingdom Metazoa; phylum Chordata; class Aves; order Coliiformes; family Coliidae; genus Urocolius; species Urocolius indicus. The sequence continues at coordinate 51,748 of WBNH01009884.1, forward strand.
CGGCCGCTCCCTCCATCTCGAAGAGGCGCTGGATCGCCCTGGGGCTGCTGCCGGCCCTTTCCCAACTCCACAGCTCGCTCTCTGTTCCAGATCACCGTGTACGACCAAGAAAACTTCCAGGGCAAGAGGATGGAGTTCACTTCGGCCTGTCCAAACATCATGGAGTGCGGCTTCGACAACATCCGCTCGCTGAAGGTGGAGTGCGGCGCGTGAGTAGCCGGCGGCCGGCGGGGATGCTGCCCCAGGCAGGCTGGTGGGGTGACGGGAGCTTCGAGGGGTGCTGTCCTTGCTCTGCTCAGTGGGGGAAAGGCAGGCACGGGGCATCCCAGCCAGCCCTGGGCGGCACTGACACAGATGGAGAGCCAGAGGATAGCGGCGATGCCTTTGGCATCACCCCAAAACTGCCTGCCATGGTCTGGGAGCAGCGGGGTTTGGCGCTTGCCAGGGCTCCACAGGGATGCTGCCCAAGGATGCAGCAAAGACCAGTGCTCAGCCAGTGGCTCTTGAGCTCAGCTTGGTGCCCATCCTGCCTGTGGAACCCCACGAAGCATTGCAGCTAAAAACCACCTTCCTTGCCCCAGCCCTGCTCTGCCCTGTGCTTTCCCCACACCGTGCAGCTCCCCAGCTTCCTGCAGCCCGTACTGGGCTACGTGTTCCAGGCAGGGTGGGGAGCAGAGCAGGAATGATCCCTGGCACGGGCAAAACAGCTCCCGAGCTGCTCCGAGACGCCGTGTGTAAGGAGCAGCCCCGAGCCACGTCCCGCTGGGGCTGGGGAAGCAGACAAGATAGATTTGTGCTGCTATATTTAGGGTTTGTAATGCTAATGGGATTATGGCAGCGTGTGTTTGTGTGTGTGTGCTCACGCCGTAATCGGCTCACTGCTGCAGCTGATGTGTTCCTAACCAGGCAGTTTGCCTTCCACGAGGCGGGGAGACCAGCTGTGGGGCACGGGATTGGGGCTCAGCTTGGGTCAGTGGCAAGAGGGATCTGATTCCCCCAGCTAAGTGTGTCCCCTCAGCACCCCATGTACCCCAAAGCAAGGGGGCTGTGGGCTGCACAGCTTGTGCCATCCTCCTCCCAAGCCCCAGCCCAGCCTCTGCCTCCCTGCTCCACTGCCCAGCCGCTGTCAGGGGATGTGCCCAGGAGCAGCCCTGACCCTGGGGACAGGCAGGCTCTGGTGTGGGCAGCACCAAGCCTTGCACAGTGTGTCCTTCTCACCTCACTGGGTTTTCAGCAAAGAGGGGCACCCAGGAAAGGGAAAGGGACCAGCTCTCAGCCCTGCCCACAGGCAGATGGGTTCTGCCTGGTTTGGGCGTTAGGAATTCAGGTCTTTGCAGCTGTGCCAGCTTGTAATTGAGAAACAAGTAAGAATTGGGGCCTTTGGGGGAGAAGGGCAGCGCAGGAAGCCTGTGGCAACCCAACACAATGCTGGTCTGTGTAAATAACCACAGGGTGTTAGGGGAGAGGGAGCCAGCCCCACAGGCTGGGCCCCTGAGGAAGGGAGGGAAGGACCCCCCAGCCCCCTTTCCTTTCCTTTCCTCCTGGACCTGTGGGCAGAGCCAGACCCCAACCTCCTCCTCACACCTTCATCCGTGCCCCGGTGCCAAGCAGGAGGCCCAGGGCTGCCGCAGGAAGCCCCTGCAGCTCTGGCTCTGTGTTTGCAGCTGGGTTGGTTACGAGCACACCGGCTTCTGCGGGCAGCAGTTCATCCTGGAGAGGGGAGAGTACCCGCGCTGGGACGCCTGGAGCGGCAGCAACGCCTACCACATCGAGCGCCTGATGGCCTTCCGCCCCGTCTGCTCCGCCGTGAGTGCCCGGCCCCACGCAGCTCACACCCCTCAGCACTCACACGGCCCAGGCAATAGCACCGGGCCAAGGGGATGAGGGTAGGAAGGGCAACCACGGCCATGCCGGGGTCCTCTGTGGGTGGCAGAGACTCCTCAGAGGAGGCTCAGCTCTTCCCTTCCGTGTCCAGCAGGATTTGCTCTTTGTGTCCCACTTTCTCTAACTTCTAAGGGAACTTGTGGGCCCTGGGGGACAGCAGCTGTAGCGTAGCTGTCACCAACGCTTCCCAGGCCAACCCCCTGCCCCAAAACCACTCTGCCAAGCACCTCCACACATGAGGGTTTTGGGAAAACCAGCCCAGAGTGTGAACAGCTCACTGTCCAGGAAACCTTCTGAGCATCGCCCCATCCACCCCCCAACTCACCCCCTGCTCCTCCTGCCCAGAATCACAAGGAATCCAAGATCACCATCTTTGAGAAAGACAACTTCATGGGGCGCCAGTGGGAGATCAGTGATGACTACCCCTCGCTGCAGGCCATGGGCTGGGCCAACAACGAAGTGGGCTCCATGAAGATCCCGTGCGGCGCGTAAGTGACGGGCAGAGGGGCCAAAGTGCTGCCACGGCCGTGCCAGCGCGGCTGGGGGACACCCCATCGCCCCCCTGCTTACCTTGTGTCCCCGTTACTGCAGCCTGACGCCTCCTTCTTCTCTTCCAGCTGGGTTTGCTACCAGTATCCCGGGTACCGTGGCTACCAGTACGTGCTGGAGTCAGACCATCACGGAGGAGACTACAAGCACTGGAGAGAGTGGGGTTCCCACGCCCAGACCTCCCAGATCCAATCCATCAGGCGTGTCCAGCAGTAGCTCCCCCACTTCCCAGCACGTCTCTGCAAGGTTTCTAAAGCTCACCGGCTCCCTTTTGGTGCTAATACTCCCCTCCCAGAGTAACCACCCCTGTGGTACTGCCACTGCTTATGGAACACCACTCCCCACCGGTACCAACCGCCACAACTGCCAATAAACCTGACTGAAGGAAAAAGATAAACCGGCCTGATGGGTGTTTGCTGTTGCGTGTTTGGGACTGAAGTCACACATCCCCATCCCCACAGCAGGGATAAGACTCTACCCTGTCCTGTTTAAGCAGGACTGGAGCCCCATGGGGTTCACACCAAGGCAAGCTCAGCCCCTGACTGTCTCTCACACAGACACAGCAGCTGAACCCTTGGTAGCGGCAGCTCTGCAGCCGTGTGGCTTTTCTTTCCCTCCTGCCCCCTCTCCCCTGCCAAGGTAAAGGGCACCACGCTCCCAGCCACTGCCCTGGTAGCACCAGGCACCCAGGTACTCACAACCACTTGCTCCTGGGCTTCATGGCCAGTGCTGCCAGGCCCCAGGCACCGATGCTCAGCCGAGGCGTGGGCCGGGCAGCATCCCTGGAGCTGGCTGAGAGAGCCCAGAAAGAAACTCACGCTGACACCCACAAACTTTAAAACTTTTATTCAACAATTTACATCACTGGATGTCTGTCTTAACGCAGCCAATCTACACAAATCGCTTTCCTGATCAAATCATCACATTTGGATAACTTTTGAAGACCTGTTGGTGCTGAATAAACAAATTTTCAGGTAACTCCTCTAGGATTTCTTTTCTTTTTAAAACATTGAGTGTGAAGTATGACATCATTGGTAAAGATACATCATGCCATTACAGCTCATGGACATTACCTATCCTTACAGTCCGTGCCATCGCCCACAGCAGCGCACGGGGCTGCGCCACACACAGCTACAGCAGGTATTACACACACCAACCCTTCCAGCCATCCCTCTCGCCACAGGCAAAGGGCCCACGGCTCCAGCTGGGCACACACCGAGTTGCATTCACCTACTGGACAATACCAGGGAGGGGAGGAGAAAACCAAGACAAACCTTTTCCCCACTCATGCGGTCGCACAGTACGACACCGGTGCCGGAGAGGAGCTGCCCCTCTGCAGGGCCAGAGGTCATTCAGGTACGGCACAACCCCCTCACAGCGGTTCAACACACACCAGGAAACCGAAGGAAATGAGAACTTATCGATGGGGGGAAGGACCAGGAGAGGAGACGGCTGCGATGGCTTCGCCAGGAGGGGCCTCTCCCGGCCCAGCCCGCAGCGGAGCACACGGCTGTGTTTTGCACCACCCTTAACACTGAAACAGTCTGGGGAGAGGGGAGAGAGGGGCAGCCGTGCCCCCAGTAAACAAGTTGAGGACCTTCAGCGGCCCACGAGCCACTGAAGGTGTGTAAGTACACGTGTGATGGTAAGATAGAAAAGCAGCCCTGTTCTGTATGAAAAAAACCAAGCTGTCAAGTTAGTATAAATTTCTGCCATGGCAAAGGGAGCAGGAGGAGAAAGTTGTTCAGGGTCCTTCTCCCCTCACAGAACCCCGGCTCTCCTGCAACCCAACGCACCCAGCTCGTGAAAACAAACCCAAAGCACAGCTCTCGCTCCAGCCTCCGTCACACAAGACCCTGTACAAGACACCTGACAGAAGGGGAAGGCAGGGGAAGACCAGAGCAGCCCACCCTCTGCTCCAGATGGCTGCAGCTGAGGCTGGTCCCCGCTGCCTCACAGTGGGAATGCACAACAGACAACAGGAGGGTTTCTCTTGGGTTAGTTTTGCCCTGAGAAGCCTCAGGTTTGCCCAGGCCAGCAGCCTGGGCAGCACTGATCTCCATCCCTTCCTCCTCCTCTGAGCTGCTCTGCACAGGGCTTCAGCCAGAGGGAAAAGGGCACTCATCCACCTGACAGTACACAGCGTATCTGAAACACAAGCCAGCACACCCCCCTCCCTCCAATTCAGTTACTAAAGTAGGCTCTTTAAAATAAAAAAATAATATATATATATTTATATAGCTATAGAGAGAGAGGGAAAAAGCAAAGGAGAGAGAGGGGCTACCAACAGAAATCAAGAAGCGCCAGTTTTCTGCTACAGCCGTCAGCAAAGAACTGTCACCTCCCATCACACCCTCCGAGATGGCGAAGATAATGCAGGCAATGACAGCACAGGAATGCAAGAGGGCAGATAAGTCACTTCTGGTAATGAGACACAAATTAAAACTCTCCAAACATGTGCATAGCTTTTATTCATCTGCTTCAAACTAACCTTTCCACGGAGCTTCAGCGAAACCCCAGTGTGCAAAATGCATTTCTAAACAATAATGCAAGCAAGCTTTCACATTTACAGTGGCAGAAGGACAGAAACCACACGTTGGGGGGCGAGTGAGTCGGGAGAGAGATGAAGAAACAGGAATTGCACAGCTTTGGATTCCCAGTCACTGACTGCAAACATAAGCATTGGTTTCCTTAACTTTAAGCAAGGTGTGTTTGCTTCTCCTGTACAAAAACAAACAACAAAGCAACTGAAAAAAAAACCCCACAGTAGCAAGAACCACAACCTGCAAGGGGAACAAACCCCCTGGTAACGGGGTCCCGGCACCACAGAGAGCCCAAACTCCCCAGCAAAGCCAGTTCCAGAGCTCCCCTTGTTTTGGCTTTGCAGGCAATGCTTGGTTTTGTTGTTGAGAGAAGAGCAAAGCAGCTTCTCCTCCTCAAAGTCACAGAAAACAGCTTGTGTTAGGAAAAGTGCCACCCCATGGGACACTGTCCCCAAAGTTGTCAGACTATAAACCTTGAGTCCAAGTCTCACTCCCATTGGGTGAGTCCCTGGGACAGTTCAGAAGCCTCAACTGTAGATGGGGCACAGCCATCATGTGGCTGCCCCAGCAGCTCCCACCCCACTACCAGCTCTCTTCAGAAAGACTAAGCACACATGCAAGGCACATTGAGTTGGATGTACTCTCACACACACACACACACACACGTGTTTAACAGAGCAAACGCTGGCCCAACAAAACAATAAACTGATGCTGAATAAACTAATGAAAGAGGCAGAGTATTTATGGTATTTATACACTTTTCTCCAGGCAGCTCTAATTCCCAAGCGTTTTTCCTACATGGCTTCAGACCTTCCCTACTCTTCCCTCATTTTACAGAGGTACTTTATTGTCCTAAAGGAACTCCTATAAATAGTCAAGTAAATTCTCTTCTCCCCCCTCCAGTAAACTCCTCCTTCACGGCACACGTGTCCCCACAGCACTCCAGGTGAGAACCAGGAGGTTCTCACAGGAGGTTCTGGACCTCGATGCAGCCAGATATCCCTCTGCTGCTGTGGGTTTCCACACCTCAGCCGTTAGTTTTTGTCTGGGTAGATGGCCTGGCCTCGTTTTTATCCTCCAGAAGGGACTGCAGGCACTGACTGCTCCCCAGCACCTGAGAGGAGCCTCTGAGGCCATGGCCCAGGGGTGCAGGTGGGAAGGAGGCCATGTGATCTTTAATACTACTGGTTAACTTCACATTGAGATAAAAGCAGGAAAAAGATCTTTTCTTGCAGAGATGAGCAATTTCCTTCCATAGATTCAAACAGAAAACACAAATATCAAAACCAGAGATGAGACAACAGCCAACTGAGATTCTTCTACCTGATGAGTTACTCAGGCTCCTTTCCCACAGCCTCAGCCATCGAGGAAGGAGAAGCTGAAAAACCTCAGGGATTTGCACTATCCTTCCAATAGCAGCTTGAGAAAAAGAAGGAGAGGGGGGAGGGGAAATAAAAAGGAAAAGAAAGCCTAAAATGCACAGTGTTCTCTCAAGTTCAAGAGTTCTCCTTTACTTGCGTTTGCATAGAAATTCCCGTAGGTCAGCACCGAAGTCAGGTACAGCCCTCGCCACACCCCGGCCCCGAGCCACCCCCAGGTAGTGGCTGTGTTACAGGAGGGTTCAGCTGTCTGCAGAGCAACTATGTGGTCATGGAAAAAAACCATAAAGATAAAGAAAACAAAAGTGCATCACACATTCTTGATTTTTCGGGGTTACTTATAGCAGCAGCAACAGCATTAAATCCAAGACAAGGAACAGCTGTAGATTCGTTCTTAAAACGCAGCAACACGTAATGAAATGTCTTTGAGGAAGGTCACAAGAGGAGCCTTCACAATGGGACACAATGCAAATCAGACTATTTGATACAGACAAAAAGGAGATCAAACAAAAATGAAAGACATCATCTTATTTACACTTGAAAAAAAACCACCAAAAACCCCTCCAAAACATTCTTGTTAAAATATCTTTACAACGCCTAAGCAAAAAAAATACATCTTTTAAGAATAAAGCAGAAACTCCTAAAGCAGTGTCCGTGTTTGGAACCCTTATTTAGCACCTGAGGATGGGCTCTGTGGAAAGCAGACAGGGCTGGGGGGGGGCTGTTGGTGCTTTTTGCTTGTTTTTTTCCTTCAGAACAGTCCTGTTCTCACTCAGTGTCACCTGTTTGCAGAACACAACTTTCACACCACAGAAAGAACTATCTTTTTTTTCTTCTTTTTCAAGGTACTCTACAGATGAGTAAGGCTGGAGAAAAGGGGTGCTGCTACCTTAGAAAATGGCTTTAGAGCTCTGGATGTGTGACTTTTGCTCCTGTGCCAGGATGAGAGCAGCCCAATACCCTCAGCAACATATCTCTGAGGGGCTTGTGCCTCCAACCCAAGGCCAGCCCAGAGCTCCCTCATCCCTGCCAGGCCTCGACTGCTTCTAACACAGATTGTACAAATGTCTAAACCTCTGTTACCTCTGGAAAGCAGCACACACCCAGATCTTCTATTCCTTCTCACCAGCCCAGGTTCTTGCTCCCCAGCTGCTTGTTCACAGGGAAACAAGGCTCTTGTGGTGGCCAAACCACCACGTCAGCCCTGCTCCTGCCTTATACACTGGTGTGAAAATGAGAAGCAACTTTAAATGAGGTGTAGCTTTGTTCACTCCTCTCCTGACCTTGACCATCTCCCTTGCAAGCAGCCTCTGTAAGGAAAATAAAACACTACGGATGGACAGAAAACACTACGGCTGAGACGCCTGAGAGCTCTGGACACCATCACCACTCACTGAAAATGCTGGATCAAGAGCAAAAACTGAATGCACAGGAGAAGCATCAGCAGTTGTGAAACACACCTGTGAATGCCATCCCCCACAGGCGGCCCTGAGGTCACCCATGAGCCACTTCTAGAAAGGATGCCACTGTGCCACAGTAGCACTCTCCTGAAGGTGAAAAGTGCTAATTACACACACTGCTGAGAGGACAACTTCCATCTCTCCTTTTCTACTATTTTTTTCCTAGCAGGAAGTGATTTTCCTTTCGATTGAGCTCACTGGCTTGTCCTATCCCCTGCTCCCAGCTGCCAAATAGCTGGCATATTTGCAAGCTAATGACAATTGGGGTGTTTTTCCACATTTCAAAGAAACTCACAGCAGCTACTAAAGGCAAAAATGTACGGTTCAGAAAGGGTTTGAAGTGGGTCAGCAACAGAATCCATGCCCTGGAGCTACTCATGTTATGGAAATGAGACTTCTAACAATGAAAATAGGTTTCACGGCCAGCCAAGGTGGGTTTAAACCAAAACCAAGCTCCAACCAAACTTTCGAAAGCCATTGTGTTGGCAATCCAGCAGATGAGTGGAGTAGGAGGGAGCAAAGAGGCTGAAGGTCTCCAAACCACCCTCACCAGGAGCAGCTTTTAAATCACCTCTTGGAGCTGATACAACACTGCCTGATCCACCAAAGAGCAAGCAGATCCCATTCTGGATCTGGCTGGCAGTACACGCTCCAGCCTCCCTCACACAAGACCCTGTACGAGACACCTGACAGAAGAGGAAGCAGGACAGAAAGACCAGAGGAGAAAGATGACAGTCCATGCTAAGGCAGGAATCATTACTCTAATAAATAGCCTGGCAAGGAGGAAAGGGATTCATCAGACCCACAATGAGAACAGAAATGGGAAAGAAGCTTTAAGTTGGATTAGTATCTTCATAGCTAATAAAAAACATAGGTCACGAGCTCACCCTTAGTGCCACTTCCCAACATCACATGTAGTTAAGGGGGTTTGTTCAAAACTTACACAGTGTAATGAAACCAAGGGCACAAATGCATGCCCACCTGCTCCCCTCATGCCAGGCAGATGCTGGTGCCCACACTGCCCACTCCTCGCCCCCCACATCACATCCTCTAGGTGCAGGCCCCAGAGAGGAGGCTGCTGCACCCCTGCCACGGCTCTATTTGGTTTTTGCTACAGTACTAACACTCTGAGTCAAACGCAAATGAAACACGAGACTGATCAGTAACACTTCAGCATTGTTCAAACGTGCTAAATTAGGACTTCAGGGTTGTTGGGTGGTTTTGTTTGGTATTTTTTTTTTATAGTTTAACAAAAATAATCAGAAAGCAGATTAAATCTTAAGATATTTTTAATAAGTGCTCAGTAAAGAATTGTGTGAGGACTTTGAGAGGACTACAGACAGCAAAAAGGTGAGTTACATGACGGCACAAGGAGGTTTCTTCCACAGTGCTGCCTGGCTCTAAGCAGTGGGCTATCGCAGAAATAGAGCCCGCACCAGCAAGCTGGAGATGCAGGAGCTCAGAGAGAGGATTTCCTAACTGCTTAGGACTGAGTACAGGCTGTGGAGCTCATGGAGGCAGAAAGATAGTGGAAGAGAGAACGAGCAGAGAAGCTGCGGAGGGTGTGTGTGGATGGGTCCCCCCTGGGCAGGGGCCACGCGCAGGGAGGCAAAGCAGCAGGGATGAACGTGGGGGAGAAAAACCAACCCAAATCATCACTTGAGCTGTGTTTCTGTCAGCATGTCTTTCACTATTTAGAAGCTACACTGGACTAAGCCAAGAGGAGCATCCTCAAATAGTCAGCAAGACTCAGATGTCTAACAGCACAGGGTTACTGCTGCTCAGCTTCCGCATGGCACCGACCCTCTGAGCGGACGTGGGGCAGAGACCCCAGGACAGCACACACCTCAGTTCAGCAAAACAGGGTTTGGTTTTGTCCTTTTTTTTTTTGTCTTTTTTTTTTTCCTTTTTTTTTTTTTGTTTTGTTTGAATGGAACCCAGCCCTTAAGGCGACAAGTGACTACACAAGGCAAACAAATACACAGCAGAGCCTTAAAGCCAGTAAAACAAACTGGGAACTTTGCTATCAGCCTTCAACTTGTTGAAAACAATAATTATTAAAAGAAGAAAAGAAGAAAAAAAAAAAGAAGAGAGAACATTTCTTCCACCTTAATTTTTCCCAGTCCCACCATCCAGTTTGTTCAACACTTTAAAGCTCAGGAACGTCCCAGCTCTTCTGCAGAGGAGCTGGAGGCGATTCTGACTTTTGGCAAGCAGTTTGGGAGACTTGACAGAACCAAAAGATGGGACCGTTGGAGGACTAGATGTTGGGCACATCTGTAAACATCTTATACATCTGCTAAGTTACACACCCCTGTAACAGTGGTACAGGTCACGGGTGAAACAGAACTATTTGCGACTGGCCAACCACATGTTTCTGAACCTGGACTGATACAAGACATGAGGACTATATAGTATCACACTACAGTATCATACTATATAGCGTGTTATACATACAATGGAGTAGGCAATCCATAGTCAAACTTTTCAAACTAAGCGTGGCAGAAAGCTAGCAATCTTACAAAAGGTACAGGACGAAGGTTCGTTGTCGCATGGTGAACCTACAGGAACAATCATTAAAAAGAGTAAAAAACAACTAAAAAGCACACGCTACATACTCCTACTTAAAAAAAAGAGAACATAAAAGAAAGAGAGAGGGGGATCAATCTAAGCATAAGGTGTAGGCAAAAGTTTTGGGCTTCTCTGCTTCCTGTAATGCCCCAGAGGGTCCAGTCTAACTTGAGGAGACACACTGGCTGCTGCAGACCTTGACACCCAGACACACATGAGCCAACACCGGCCACAACACCCACAATGGACCTGGGGATGTGTGGAGCTCGGGTGGGTCAGAAACCCCATTTTTGCTTCATTCTTGCACTGGACCCTGTGAACTTTTCGTCTTTTTAAAAGCAAAAAATACTCCCCCTCCTAGAAAAACTATCCAATCCCCAAGACAATTCGGACATGCTATGGGAGCTGCACGGGGACAGAGCAGGTGTCAGCTGGGAGCTGCAGACTGCTCAGCTTTCTCTACCACTGCCAGGAACGTTTTATTTCCTTGGGGAGGGGGTTTTTTATATATATTTTTTTCTTTTTTTTAGAATTTTTTAGCTTTATTTTTAAATTATTACTTTCATTCCTAAGTCCTCCATTTTTTTTTTGTAATAAAATATATTTTTATTAAGACATAATTAGAAGCAGAGCCCAGAAATACACAGACTGCATTAAAATATAAAAGANGAAGAGATCTTTTTTTTTTTGCTCCCAGTAATACAATGGCATTAAACTATGGGAACAGTGGGTTTTTTTTGTGGCTTTTTTTTTTTCCCCTCCATATTAGAAGCCTAAACAGATTGCTTATTTTTGCATGTTGTCTTTTAAAATGAAATAACTCTTCAGTTGCAATAGTCCAACGTGTAACCGGAGTCAGGTCAACTGTGTGACTTCACCACGTATCCTAGAACTGCAGTATTATCATCTTTCCCCCAGAAAAACAAACAAAAAAATGATGCTTTTAAGACAATATCCCCAGCATGGGATTGCTGCTTTACTCCTGGCAAAACATGCAGATCATAATTCTCTGGAAAAACAAAACAAAACAAAAAAATCTCACAAATGAAAAGAAAAGCAGCTCTGCAACTTCAAGGCGTTTCTCCAGCGTTCAATGGAAAACACAACAGAGAAATTAAACCCCCAAGTAGGGAAGGCGGAAGGGAAAGGGGAGATGAAGGATGGTGAATCATCCTGATTTCCCTGTGATTAGTGTGTCACTACAGTCACAGAACAAGAAACAGAAACCTTGTCAAGTGGAAATGCCTCTCCAGTGGGTTGCTGTTGCCCACATAGACGACAGCAGGGACTTTAGAACCGGGCTTGTAAATCGAGTCTGTATTCGTTAATCACTTGCATTCACTCTTGAAACAAAAACGAAACGAAAACGAAAACAAAACAGAAGAGAACAGAATCTATTCAGTACCGGAGATTAAATAATCACGTGTGGAGTCTCGTTGAAATAAATTTTCAGATTCCTTAAGAAGTCTAATTACTTTCAGTTGCCATTTTTAAATAACTATATATATATCTGTATATATTATCCTGCGATTCTAGTTATGGTTCCTCTGCTGCACTGAAGATTTAGAAGGAGCATAAAAGCCTTTTGTCCCCCACGAACAGCACAAATGCTGCAGAAAGGTTAGAACAGGCAGTCTTGTCTTGCTACCTTCATTGATCCGGGCGATCCATGGCTTCATCATAAGTGATTATCCTTGTGGGATCTGGAAAGAGAGAAATATCTTCAGTTTTAGACAAGCTGCTTTCAGGACCCACGGCTGAAGGTGTGCAACAAGAGATCTGTGAGGTGCTCAGCTGCTGTCAGACTTTTCCTTCCTCAGTGACACCACCACAAGCAAACGCAGGTGGGAGCTTCGCTGAGTCAAGAGGAGTGGAGCCTGCTCCCACCTTACACCCCTGGGCAGCAGCACACGAGTCTCCACGTACCTCCCTTCCCACCAGAAACTAACACAAAGCATCCTCACAGGTGAATTCTGGGGATACAATTCAAAATCTATTCTTGGGGGTGACACTCAGCACCAGAAATAGAAAGCAACTGTGTATACACATGAGCAAGACTCATTAACTCTAAATTCAACACTGTTTTTATTGCTCTGCTTTCTCTCTGAACACCACATCATGATGGTGAAGCTTACTGTCCTGACTTCTAGCAATCCAAAACAGACAAACCCAGACTAGAGCAGACACTGAAGAACTAAACTGGCATCTCTGGACACCAAGCCAACCCACCCTCATCACCCACGCCAAGCAACAGAGCAGGACAGGGCAGTTTGGTGTGGTTACTCTGTCTAGTATCCTTACCTTGCTTCTGCAAATTCCAAACCGATTCCATTTCTGTGGAGGCAAAAGGAGAAGACCATTGTTATTATGCAGATTGATGCTGCCATTTAGAGACAACTCCAAAAGTGCTTTATTTTTCTAGGCCTGGTCTGACACTGCTGCTGTTGTTCTGAGGCTTTCAGACCATGTTAACCCCACCTAGCCCAGCAGCACAGCCTCAGCCCACAGCACTGCAGGATTTTACCTGGATGCTCCATCAATAAAAGGCAGAAAGATGGCTGTAACATGGTCTTAAGGGTCAGAGGCCAAACTGAGCATCAGGAACGTCATCACCATTCTCCACTCCTACAAATCACAATCTAACTTGGGGTTTTACTACTCCGATGCTGCTTTCGCATATTACAGCCTCAACGAGTAGCCCAGAGAGATGATTTTCACACGTTGATGCCTAGCGTGTGTGAAATCAGAACTGCTGGACAAAGTGAGCTTCTCATGGCTCACAGCATGCATCTGCTGAAGCACACCATGCAGAGATTGCCCTGTGAACATCACTGCAAAGCTGCTGCCAACATCGCACCCGAGTACAAGGTGTGATGCTCGAGGCATCCGGCTGCCTGCTTGACTTGCAGCTCTTCCCCCAATTTACTACTACAACACACTTGTGGGCTAAAGACAAACAAACCTTCCCCAGCTCTCACTAGAGGAGCATAGGCTTTTGTTTACCTAAGAAACAGGAGCAAACTTAAACGCTCTTTTCATACACATTAGAAACAGAAGGCTCTTCCCTTTAAAATATCCCCAAAATTAACTCACATCTTTACAGCCTATTCAAAAATAACTACATTAGCCACTACCAAGTTGGAATTTTGAGAGATGGAATATTTATAAAGACTCTAACTGTACCCTGAGCCCAAGTTTAAGAGACAAAATTAGAGAAAAAGAGCATTTAATAAGGAACACAACCTGCAAGAACAGTCTTTCAGGTCTCCCTTCTGCCAGAAAGGAAGGAGACAGGACCTCGGTAGAGGCAAGGAACAGAGAACAGCGATGATTATTAAGCTACATGGTATGTGCAGCCAAGCAGAAAACAAGGCAATAAGTAAACTAACCAGCATGGGAAAGGAAGAGGGAAAAAAAAAAAACCTACAAAACTCATGGCCTCAGCAGGATGTGTGCCAAGTGTCACCTCCATCAATCGCCTGCATGTTCGCGACCCTTCTCCCACCCCTCATCTGTCCTTTGTCCGCTACAGCCTCAAGCTCCCCAGGGCAGGAAATTGCACGCAAATAAATATTGCCAATCCTCTTGGCACAATCAAGTCTTTTGTAAGGAAGGCCCTGACAAAAATTTATGAGGTCTGTTATTTTTGCATCATGATACTAACGGTAATACTTTGCTCTTTCATTGGGGGAATCCGAAGTACTTTGGGAATAGTAACCAGCCTCTAACACCTCCAGGGATGAGCAACCTTGCAACAGATTACCCCCCCCTTCATCTGCTAACTGCAGATTCCCCAGAAGTAAAATGAACCATCTACTAAAATTACCTCCAGCAGAGCTGGTTTTCCATTCAGTGAAGTTAAATGCATCATTTCCTAACCTGTGAAGAACATCACCTATTCTAACAGTTTTCCCCAAAGGCAGAGGGACAGAAAACTACTCTGAAGTTGTTGGTTCCTTCACATTAGAGCATCAGCATGTTTGAACAACAAATACAAGGCAGAGGCTTGAAGTCTTCTGCCCCTATACAGAAGGCTATGCTTCCCTTTGCACTTCTCTTTGGCCCTGACTTCAATGGACACCTCAAGAATGTAACTGCTTGTATTAAGATGTGTCTGACAATAGGACAGACAGACACTACCAAAACCACACCAAAATCCCTCTTAAATTCTCAAAACGCTGTTTAAAAAAAACAACCCAACAAACCAACATCCAAACTCCTCAACCTTTACAGCCTTTCATCTTCTTCAGAAAGAGAGGTAGGAAAGAGGGTGGTGTAAAGTGTCCTGTAAATCCTGAACACCTGGACATGTTGGCTGGCAGCGACTCAGCCTGACCAAGCTAAAAAAGCAAAGACTATTGACAAACTGGATGCAGTATTGACTGTTACTGAACAGCATCTGCTATCAGAAGAGCAAGAGCAAGGTCTTCCCCTCTACCTGGCCAGCAGCACGTGGACACAGGATAGCACATTTACCAACTGAAACAACTTTACAGAGGAAAAAACCAGCGTAAATCTTCAGCCAGGCTGCAACACAAAACTAGGTTTTCCTTCAATCTTAAGATGGAATTTTATTATTCTGCTTTAGTTGGTAGTATTTTAGAGTGAGTTTTCCTCCTGGTTTTGAGTTGGTTACAGGCTGTGGTCACCTATGACCATCACAAGCTGCTGTGACAAGTGCCATCATCACTGTTGGACAGACCTTAGGGGACAATTTGTTGGACAGGCAGCTCATAGAGCCACTGCTGCACAATGCCTGCTCCAGCTAACCAGAGCAGGAAGCGTAGGGATGCAAGGGGGAAGAGCAGGCAGCCCCCATAAGCTGGCCATATAAAAGGCCTCCAGCCTGCTTTCAGTCCTCCTTGGGCTCAAGGAGTTTTTGTCTTGAGCCTCCTTTCCTTTGGTAAAGTTTCCTGGGTGAGTTCAAGCTAAGGCTCGAATAGCTCATCCCTGCATGGAAAAAGAGGCATCTCCTCCCCATGAGTCCAAATCCACCTGTCTCAGACACTGACCCAGGGCTAAGCACTGCTGCTTTCCAAGGCAGAAGGTGATCCAGATCTGACTAACAGACAGAGGCCACCATTCCAAAGCAGGACACACACGTGGCTGCTGAAATGGCAGACTTCCTTATCTGTGGACTCCAACCCAGCAGGAGAAAACGTCATCAGTAAACCCTTGCACAACCCAGCATCAAAGTCAGCCCTGCCCCAAGCCAGGGGCAGAACTCTGTTACCTCCTGTGCCCTTCCAACCTCACATATTCCAGGATTTGCTACCAATAGCCAGCCTCTCCACAGCCCTTCAGCTCAAGGTTTGCTGAGGAACTGCCCAGGGCATAGCCCCAGCCACAACCACCTAATGAGCTCCCAGGAAGAGGAATCGCTTTTTCTGGGGACTATCACTGAAACAAAGGGTCAGTGGAGGAAGGCTTTGATGTCAGGAACAGACCAAAGCACACTGGTGAATCGCACTGAGATTCCTCATAGGTTAATAAATTTTATAGCAGGACTGGTATGTAACTTTGGAAGGGAGAGAAGTCTTTCTCTGGTATCCCATCAAAACAGCCACTTTTACAAGTATTTTCCTTGCTAGGGAGGATGACACTGCAAACAGAAGTATCTGCAAATGGTACTGATTCTTTCTTGTTACAAATCTAACATATAAACTGACAGTTGTCTCTAAAATGAAGTGCTAAAAAGAAATACAAAGAGGCACCATCCTCACCTCACTTTTCTATTTGCAGGAGAGGATGATTAAGTCAGGGGATTGCCCCAGAAACAAAGCAGAGACTAAGAATTCAATGCTGTGAAGTCTCCTTGCTGTACCAAATACTCTGTACTCATCCCAACAACTGGAAAAAGGACGAGACTTGAGGAAGAATTAAATCAGTTTTTGCTGCACAAGAACATAAGCAACAGACAGATCTAACCCCTTCCCACCAAGGGGGATGAGAAAGCAAGGCTTTTTCCTTTTTTTCCCCTTCTCTCTCCTGATGTAAAGGATGAAAATTGCTGAATTCACAGCTCTGCTGCTTTTTCTGACCCAGTTCACCATTCCAGCAAATGCCACTCCTGACTGGCCCACGCTGCCCTGCTCTACTTTCCAAGCTGCTCTCCTGCTTCTTCACGCGAGCAGAGATGCTGGAGCAACCCAGATGTTGGCAAAGAACAAAGCGGCAGCACAGACAGAAACCTGAGTGCAAGACAGAGAAGGGGGACACTGCAGATCCTTCTCCTCCACCTGTGTGTTCTCTGCTACTGTGCAGCTGAACTGAGACCTTGATTATTTGCTTTTTAACTACGGACAAGTAAACTCGTGGCTTCTCACCACAAAGTTTGCCGTACAGAGCCTGGTGTTGGTGTTAGAGCCTGGCCTCGAAAAGTTTAACTGTCCAAACATGACAGAATTCCACAAAGCCTTGACAATTATGCTGATGGGAAACATTTCATCCAGCTGGGATGAGCTGTCTCTCATCCAGGAGAGAACTAAAGCAGTAAAAAGATACTGATTCTAATTGAAGTAAAGCTGTGGTACACTCAGCCTCTTCTTTTCAGGGATCAAAAACGAGGATGACCAATCCTTACCTCGGAAAGACGAGCATTTTGGTAACACCACACTGAGGTGGGGACAATGTTCCTAAGTGAGAGTATCACTCCTTCCTTGTCTTTCCAGTCTCCCATACTAAGCTATCATCCCCGTCTCCAACCACGCAAACAGTAGGCCCACAACTGCTCCACTAAATCAGATCCACCTTGCTAAATCAGGTATGTCACCCGTGAACGTTTCAAGGCATCGTCACAAACACTGAGTGGCACGTGCTGTCAACGAAGGCAGCCACGCTGAAGGATTGTGTTTTACAGTCAAGCAGACCAGAGGATCAAGGGAGTCTCTGCCCTTTGAAAAGGGAGTAATAACAAACAAACAAAAAGCATGGCACAGAGGAAACCAGCATGAAAAGCATCCAAGAGAACAGGAGGGTACCTCATCAGCTTTTCCAGCATATCCCCAGTGCCTTGACTTCTGGAGAAAAAAATAAAAAGAATCACCTGGGCACGTGCAAAGCAGCTCAGCTTTCTCCTCCAGGACAAAATCTGCATGGCTGAAGCAGAGCTGGCACACCCTGCGCTTTACCTCCTCCATCTCTCCTTTCCCAGGGAAGCTGTGAGGCAATTACAGTCTATAATGCCCCTTGCAGTCATTGGGCAAACCACACACAAGAAAGCCTGGTTTGCTGGAACAAAGGTACTGGGTGAGCTGAAGGCTTTCCCGTAGCCTGTTTACGGGAGTCACATAACTTGATCACAGCTACAGACGTAAACAGTGCAATAAAATGGTGCAAGATTGTGACAGATAGGTCAAAGCACTGCAACCACTCAAGGGCAGAGCCCACTCCTCACTGCAACATCCGCAGCTTCATCCTTGCACTGAACTACTGCACATGGAGGAGCTCAGAGGAGGGAACACACCAGCACTCCATTAGTGCTTCACATTCACCCCTGCCCTTGCCTTGCAATCTTTTCTCTTTGTGTCCATAACCCCAGAGGCAGAGCAGATTGGAAGATCAAGCTATCGAGACTTTGCTCAAAAGCAAACAGATCAATCCGTAGAGGGAGAAGTTCACCTTCCCCTCGAAATCAAAACCAAACAATCTGAGGATTCAACTGCCCAGGATAGCCTAACATCAGCCCAGGCAAACCTGCACACTCCCCTGAGAGAGGAGGGCAAGGCAGCTTGCGAAAAGTAAGCGAGTGAAATTGTTCCTTTCCTATTGCAGAGAAACCAAGTTGGCTTGGAGTAAGACCTCAGGAAAACAGCCCAAGATAAACTGAGAAAATGGTGTGGGAAGTAAATTGCACTGCTGTCCTGCAAACACACCCTGGCAGCCCTGTTTTCTAGACGTCTTGCAGAAATGCTGGGCACAGGAGCTCACTCGCCAACCTCTGGCTACAGGATCAAGCCCATGAAGAGGGGACAGCTTGGGAAAAGCATCATTCCTCCCAACACAATGGACTTGGAACACAAAGAAAGGCAACACCCAACATCATCAGTGAAGGTGTGCTAAGATCTGGACTGCTTTTGTAAACCAGTAATAGCATCTGAAGACTAAGGAGGAGAAAGATAAGCTCAAGCTGTTTGGAGCACCCCAATCACCTTGTTAATGCAACACTGATTAGAAAACACCCATGATCTTTTATGCCTAAGTAACACTTTGAAGTTGGCACAGGTAGAGCTTGCAAAAGAAATCCTCACAGAGGATCTGTGAGGCAGGAACCCATTTCCCCAGGGCACCCATCACAAGAGTGCTTGCTCTGGATGCTCAAAGCAAAAGTGCTCCTGTGTAGAAGCATGGAAAGAGAAGAAAACAGTGTTTTAAAGATCAGTGTTTTAAGTGTCCTTTCTTGCCATGTAATTAACTCCTGTGTTTATGAGAATTAAACATAAGCCAAGCCTTTGAAGTTAACACCTCCTTAAAGAGGACTAGGGAAGGGAGTGTTCTTTATTTTCCTGTTGTTACTATTGTTTTACTGGGGTCCGTCTTTCACAGGGCTAGTGAGAAAGGGAGAGGAGATGAGTCCTAACGTGGCTGTACAGAGTTGCTTTTCTACAAGAAAGTTCAGGCTGACAAACAAGTCCTGGAAAAATCAGCGAACTTTGAACTTCAAGTCTGAAATCTGAAAAGGAATGCTTAGGAGTTCCCTTCTACACCACGTTACGCTTTCTGGAACCCCATTTTCTGATGGGAAACTGGGATTTAGGCTGCAGGCAGACACAAGAAATGAGAATGCAAAGCTTGCTTTAATGCTGGAGTAGACTGAGCTGAGGGTTGAGGATCCAGATAAGATCAGCTAATGAATGCTGTTCTCAGAGCTTAAAATGGATGAGCCCCTTTCTCCCTTCAGGGAAGGGGGATATAGGGAGAGCGAAAGGGAAGCAAATAAAAAACAAACCAGCCCTGCATTCACCAAGGGTAACACCGTGTCAAAAGGGAACACACAACCAGGCTCCTGTTAAGAGCAGCCAGGACCCAAACCAGATCTGCCACAAGACCTCAGAGCTGCTGGCGCTGAGGCGAAAGCAGAAAATGAGCCATCCCACAGGCTTCCTTCTCTTCGTTCCCACTTTAAAGCATCTGTCTGTATCGTGCTTGAGACATTTCAGCCTCAAAAATAACCAGGAAAAAATGGAGCTGACGTACAAAGGACTCCATGAAAGCAGCAAAATCACCTGAAAGATTTGGCCTACAAAGACGATGAGAGAAATCAATCTGCAGCTTACAGAAGAGTTGATAAAGATTTGCCTCGCTGTTGTCATAATGCTGAAGAAGGGCTTGGAAAAAGCATGTGCATGGGGTTTGCTTAAAAAATAGAATGAATCACACCATGAAAAAGATGTAGGAATAACTTTTTTTTAGTTCCTTCAAAGCCTTGATTTCACAGGCTGACTGGCCCAGGGGAGACGCTGCAGCACTTTGGTGGTAGAGGTGCAAGTACAGGCTATGAAGCCTTTTCAGTGGCAGAATATCACCTGGTAAAGCTGTCACAGAGCAGATGAACCCACATATTTAACTCCTTCCTGAGAGGCTTAGGAGGACCTGCTCATTCCATAGCAATTAAAATGCAAAACACACTAGCTAAGTATCATCCCTATGAACATCAGGCTTGTCTACAGGAATAGGGAAACAAATACCTCTTAACATTAATTAAATAACCATTTGAATAACTTTCCCAAACCATGATTGCCATTAGAGACATGGAAGCAAAAAGCTCATTTTTAAAATGCAATCAGAATGGCTGTAAGGAATAGAGCATGTTAGCATAATGCACTTAACAACAACAACAACAACAAGAGAGAATGCCCTTAGGCAGCAAGTTAAACCATTACCTTTAGTGTGATATATAATAGCAGCCCTCAGGTCAAAAGAACCCCAGCTATCTTTCCTTTCTAGGCCTCTCTGGTACCTCTGTTCTTTGGCGGAGGCTAGCAAATTGTTCGTAGGAGAGGCCAGAGGATTCTCTACTTCATAGTCTTTTGAAAGAAACACTAAAGCACCTTGGCTACCAGTGTCTGCCTTTTGTAGGTCACCTGTGTGATGAGACTCCAAAGGTAAGACACCACCCTCAACAGCAGTCCCAGGCTTAAGAACAGCATTAAGAATTTGAGGGCTAGTCCGTTTGTCCAGCTCATAAGCCTTAGGAAACACAGGTTGTTCAGTTCCTGAGGGAATGATTTCAGCACTCTGTGAAACCAAAGTGGCAGGATATTCCCCTTGAAATGTCACTTCCATTAACTGATTATCTGCAGATTTCCCCACAACAGTTTCAGGCCCAGCGCTGGGCTCGTTGATGAAAGACAAGCCCCACTGATTCTGGAAGATGTCTCCCAGGTTCTGCTGATTCGTCTGCGATGGGAAATCGACTTGTGTTGTACCCAGGAGCACAGTTTGCATATTTGAAGGGTAGATAAAAAGGCTAGATTTCTTTTGTTCGAGAGCTGTTGAAGTTGTACTCATGTCCTGGGATGCTGACTCGGAGGAGGTTGATGGTACAGTACTAGCAGCAGTTGAAAGCAATGCCTGGGTCCCTGGAGGATACACACCTCCATCAGTCCCTGCTAGAATGGGCCCGTTGGAGAAGCTAGCAGAAGTAACAGATTTCATAGCAGACATGGGGACTTGGGACAGCCGACTTGATGTTGGGGCCTGAGCTTCCCCAGCAGACGACGAAGATGACGAAGACGACGTGGATGGGGTTTGAGCTGCTTTGTTGAGGTTTTCTTTAACTTTACTTGCATAACTTATTTTGGGAACAATTTTAGCACTGCTATTGTCCACTGGAAAAACTGGAGGGGGTTTAAATAAGGTCCATGAGTCCTCTTTTGACGTAGCCGACGATGCGTGCTTCCCTTTGGGCCGGTCATCAAACTTCTTACTGTTAATCCCAGGTTTGGCATCAGAGTTTTTTCGCTGTACATCCCCAAGCCCAGGCTTTCCCCGGCCTGTTCCACTAGCCCCAGCCTCATATTTCCAAACAGGCTTAGTATTTTCAATTCGGTTCCCCTTTTGTTCGCTATAATCAGGCTTGAGACTCTCCAGTTCCTGTTTCAAGGTCGGTGCGCTGACCTCCTGTTGCATTATTTTGTCCTGTGCTAGATTCAAGTTCTCGCAACCCTTGGCACTGTTGCGCCTGCCTTTCCGTTTTTTAGGCGTAGTGTATCCACTCTCGGAGCCGCTGCCATCGTTATCGGCCCCTTTGCCTACGTAGCCATTTGTGATGTAGCTCGAGTTATTGGTTACCACGCCGTTTGGGATAGATACTCCCTCTGGCTTGTCTGAGGGCTGGCTCTCTCTGAGTTTATTTTCGTAGGACTTGTCATTCTTTTTGTCCATGCTATTTTTCTGAATGAAGTTCTTGGGTTTGATTCCAGCTTTCCCCAAAGCACTGGGCTTCACAGTCTGCTTTGGGGTCGCGTTAGTGTCTACGAGCTGCTGGCTGCCATTGGGTACCCTGGATCCTGGGGTGGTGGTTTCATCAGCACACAGGCCCTTTAATGACACTTCTCTTTCTCCTGCATTACCGTTTAGCTCTCCATAGCCTAGAAGAAAGCCAAAAACAACAAAAAGCGAGAATCAGAATGTGAAATACTAAACTTCTGATTGCAGAAAGCTGTAATCAGCCCCAAACAAACCCAAATTCCTCAAGCAGATGTTTCAAAATAGGAAAATATCTAGTCTCTGATGTACAAAAGCACACACTTATTTGCTGGATATCATGGCGAGAAGGGTTAAGCAGAAAGCACCAGCAGCCACTGTCTGTCACACAGAACCAGGGTGACATATAGATACCCAAACAAAGCAAAAGAATATGCAGATACTACAGAAGGAAAATATACTGTACTAAAGATGAGCAGCAAGCTGGAGAGCTATTTCATCAGCTACTATTTCCAGGTCACACAGATGAAAAAAATTAATTCCCAGGATGCTTCAAGACAGAGGGATCTGCTGCCTTTGCTGCAAGATTTCTTTCAGAATCCATACTGCAAACAAGGGCCAACTCCTACCACCTCCATCAGCTCCCAGGCCTGGAACGCCAGCAGCCTGCCTTCCCACCTTCCTCTCAAACTCCATCTCTAGTAAGGGAAGGGGGGGGAATAAAACAAAACAAAGCACTTTTCCAGCCACGTGCAAGTCCAGTTGGAAGTTGCATCTCCTCATTTCATTTCAGAATTGCAACTAATACATTCCTACACGTGCTCTTTAGCTTTGGGAAGGTGATAAATGGGGAAGAAATGCAACCCTGCGAGCACCTTTCATCCACGACCACTGGCCTCCTGCCCACTGAGAAAGCTCAGTGTTGCAGAGTCCCTGCAAGACCCAGCACCAGCCGAAGGTCCCCACAGTCCAGCACTTGCTGAGGGTTCAAACTCATCAAACCCTGAGATTATGCTGTATGCTCAGCTTTCCTTTTTTGCTTCTCAAGCTCATCACTAGGCATTATGGTCCTGAAGTGAATCTTGAGAGGGCAACTCAGTCCCACTGGAGGTGGCACAGGCCAGACTGAACCACTTTGCCTTCCTCAATGTTTAAAAAAAAGTATCTCTGGCCAAGGATCTGTTGCTTTCCAGGAGCCTGGCTACAATGCTCCAAACAGAAGTCCCACTGAGAAGAGCAAAAAGAATGCCTTTCCCAGCTCAACAGACACGCTCTGGTTGTGGACTGACTCCTTCCCACTGCACTCGCTCCTCTGGGAAGACTCCTATCCTCTCACCTCCTCTGACTCATCTGTTCTCCCTCCTAGGGTGGAAGGTCTGGTATCTCCCACAACTGACCCAACCTGAGGTTTCATCTGCAGCCACGGAGGCACGAAGCCAGTACAGGGCATGGAGTCCCCAAAGACTGAGAGAGGGTGAAACTCCAGCTCAAAAAACGGTGTTTCTGTTGTTGCTGCTGTTGTTGAAATTAACTGCTACGCTAAAAATCCCTGTTATCCTCACATCCTAGAGCCTCAGCTGTCTGGCAGATGTAACTGCTCAAGTTATGTGCAAGTTGGGAAACACAAGAATCCTTGTAGGAATCTTTACAGAAATTCCACAACTGAGTTTGCCGAGCAGGATCAAAAAGGATTTAACTACACCCAAGTATCTGTAACAACCACAGCTTCCACTATAACTTCCAAACACGCTGTTACATTAACAGTAAACACTTCATCCCGGAGAAAACGGGGAGAATGAGATTCTCAGCTTAGTCAAGGAACTAGAAACGAAGCATTCCAGAATAACGTGCCGAGGAAGAATTCTCAAGAGCAACATGTTATAGCTGACCTCATGTGACTCAAGACTTCTGACACCACTGGTTAACAAAACAAAACAATAAGAGTGGTCATAAGACCATAGCGGATGAGGAGTGAAAGAATAAAATGAAGAACAAAATCCATTTCAGTAAGTCAGTGTGTCAGCAGTTTTTAGTTCCAATTCTCAAGTATTCATAGCTCAGCTGCCCGAGTTTCTTCCAAACCAACGTTTGGCACAGCTGCTTTGGCCTGGGCACATAGGTCCAGCAAACAAGATTTGGGGGGGGGGGAAAAGAAAAAAGCCATAAAAGGATGTCAAAATAGCAGGTGAGGAGCACCTGGCAAGCTCAAAATCTTTTCCTGGCTGGAAAGAGAAGGGTGTTGGAGGAAGCGCGTATTAAAACCCCGTGCACACTGCAAACAGCAAAATGAGTACTCAACTTATTTTTTGCCCAGTAACTTATTTTAGTGCAGCCTGATTAGGTCCCTCCCTGCCTGTGCTGCAGAGGCTGTCCGGAGAGGCAGCTCGCCTGCTCCGAGGCACAACCAGCCCTTCTCCTGGCACAAGCCAAGCCCCTGCCCATCTCCCACCCGGCTACGTAAACGAAAATTTACAGCGGGGAAAAAAACCCCGTTTGTGGCATTCTACCGGTCCTCGGAAGCACGCATTTGCTTTGGACCCCCCACGTGCCTCTAAACGGGTTTTACTGAAGGCTCGGCAGGCGGGCAGCACCCCCCCAGCAACGCCACGGGGACCCGGGAGCAGGCTCCCTCGCACCGGCTCTGCCGGGCTCCAGCCGGGGCTGCCCGGCCACCGCCTCTGCGGAACGCCGCCGGCTTCGGCACANGGCCTCGCGCCTCCCGCGGCTCCCGCGGCTCCCGCAGCCGCGCCGGCCCCAACATGGCGGACAGGAAGCGGCCCCAGCGCGGCGGAGAAGCTTCCAGCCGGGCCGGGGGAGGAGGAGGAGGAGGNCCATAAAAGGATGTCAAAATAGCAGGTGAGGAGCACCTGGCAAGCTCAAAATCTTTTCCTGGCTGGAAAGAGAAGGGTGTTGGAGGAAGCGCGTATTAAAACCCCGTGCACACTGCAAACAGCAAAATGAGTACTCAACTTATTTTTTGCCCAGTAACTTATTTTAGTGCAGCCTGATTAGGTCCCTCCCTGCCTGTGCTGCAGAGGCTGTCCGGAGAGGCAGCTCGCCTGCTCCGAGGCACAACCAGCCCTTCTCCTGGCACAAGCCAAGCCCCTGCCCATCTCCCACCCGGCTACGTAAACGAAAATTTACAGCGGGGAAAAAAACCCCGTTTGTGGCATTCTACCGGTCCTCGGAAGCACGCATTTGCTTTGGACCCCCCACGTGCCTCTAAACGGGTTTTACTGAAGGCTCGGCAGGCGGGCAGCACCCCCCCAGCAACGCCACGGGGACCCGGGAGCAGGCTCCCTCGCACCGGCTCTGCCGGGCTCCAGCCGGGGCTGCCCGGCCACCGCCTCTGCGGAACGCCGCCGGCTTCGGCACAGCCCCTCGTCCCCGCGGCCCGGGGACAGAAGGAGGCGGCCGAAGGTCTCGGCCAGGCCCCTTCTGCCTTATCTGACTCATTGATTTTTGCGCTCAGCAGTTTTTACCCCAGAGCCTCACCCTCTTGTTTCCCCGCCCGCCCCGGCACCCTCCAGGGGCAGGGGGGCAGCGGCCCCCGCGGCGCGGCCCCACNGGAGGAGGAAGGCCCCGCCGCCACCCCGCGAAGGTCACAGGCCCCGGCCCGCCGACCCGCACAGACCTGTTCTCCGTTTCGGCGTGTCCTGGTGCTGCGGGCCGCCGTGCTTGTGCTCGTGCCGGAGCGGCGGCTTGGGCTGGGCTCGGCCGTCGGGCGGCGGCAGGAACGCGCTCTGCGGGGGGTGGTGGTGGTGGTGGCCGCCGTAGTAGTAGTAATGGTGGTGATGGTGGTGGTGTGGCTGCTGCTCCTCCATGGCCGGGCCGGGCCGGGCCGGGCCGGGCTGAGCACTCGCTGCTGGGCCGTGCGGCTCCGGCGCTGGGACGCGGCTGGCGCGGGGGAAGTGGCGGACTGGCAGCGCCCGCCCTGCAATCAGCGAGCGGCACCGCCGCGACCGCCCCCCGCTCCGCCCCGGCCCCGGCTCCAGCCCGGCCCCAGCCCCAGCCCGGCGGAAAAGGAAGCGGCGGCCGCCCGGCTCGGCAGGGAACGGCACGGCACGGCACGGCTCGGCACAGCACGGCTCGGCTCGGCTCGGCACGGCTCAGACCCGGCCCTGGGGACGAGGGCTTCGCTCTGCCTTCCCCTGCAAAGCCGGAACGAGGCAGCGCAGCCAGGTCACCGCCGTCTCCTGCTGCCGCCCCGCGCCGTTGCTTCCAGGGAAGCGACGGGAACCCGGCGCCTGCCCCGCTTGGGTTTGGCTGCGGGGTCACCCGGGAACGGGGCGGCTCGGGGTGCGGCGCTACCTCGTTTGACCGTAAACGGCCAAAGCGGTGCAGAGCGGGTGGAGTGGCAGCAGGCAGAGCCGCGCCGGAGGGGGTTCGGTCAGAAGCAGCGTGAAGTGCCGCGTTTCCAGCCGCGGTCACAGAGAACCCGGCGGCGGCGGCGGCAGCGTCCCGGGGAAGGCGGCGGGTTGAGGCTCCCGCCGGAGCTGGAGCCGGAGCCGGGCTCGGGCTGCTCCCGGGCTCCACCCGCAGAGCGGCCGGTGGCAGCGCAGCCCGGGCCGGGCCCCCCACGGCCTGCCGGGGGGAAAGCAGCGTTCCACTAACACTCGCGTGAGAAGCACGGCAGGCTCTGATGCTTCAAAATAACAAAATCACAGTGGGGTTGGCAAAAATTCTGAGAGATAAAGCCTTGCTCCAAGTTCTTCGCTGCTCCGCTGTGATTAATTACCTCCAAGTACTCACAGTTCGCACCACAGCAAACCAGGAAGAGTGACAATAAAAT
>WBNH01009884.1:79229-99249 GCA_013401255.1 Urocolius indicus
GGAGGAGGAGGAGGAGGAGGAGGAGGAGGAGGAAGGCCCCGCCGCCACCCCGCGAAGGTCACAGGCCCCGGCCCGCCGACCCGCACAGACCTGTTCTCCGTTTCGGCGTGTCCTGGTGCTGCGGGCCGCCGTGCTTGTGCTCGTGCCGGAGCGGCGGCTTGGGCTGGGCTCGGCCGTCGGGCGGCGGCAGGAACGCGCTCTGCGGGGGGTGGTGGTGGTGGTGGCCGCCGTAGTAGTAGTAATGGTGGTGATGGTGGTGGTGTGGCTGCTGCTCCTCCATGGCCGGGCCGGGCCGGGCCGGGCCGGGCTGAGCGCTCGCTGCTGGGCCGTGCGGCTCCGGCGCTGGGACGCGGCTGGCGCGGGGGAAGTGGCGGACTGGCAGCGCCCGCCCTGCAATCAGCGAGCGGCACCGCCGCGACCGCCCCCCGCTCCGCCCCGGCCCCGGCTCCAGCCCGGCCCCAGCCCCAGCCCGGCGGAAAAGGAAGCGGCGGCCGCCCGGCTCGGCTCGGCTCGGCACAGCACGGTTCGGCTCGGCCCGGGTCAGACCCGGCCCTGGTGGGGGGGCTTCGCTCTGCCTTCCCGTGCAAAGCCGGAACGAGGCAGCGCAGCCAGGTCACCGCCGTCTCCTGCTGCCACCCCGCGCCGTTGCTTCCAGGGAAGCGACGGGAACCCGGCGCCTGCCCCGCTTGGGTTTGGCTGCGGGGTCACCCGGGAACGGGGCGGCTCGGGGTGCGGCGCTACCTCGTTTGACCGTAAACGGCCAAAGCGGTGCAGAGCGGGTGGAGTGGCAGCAGGCAGAGCCGCGCCGGAGGGGGTTCGGTCAGAAGCAGCGTGAAGTGCCGCGTTTCCAGCCGCGGTCACAGAGAACCCGGCGGCGGCGGCGGCAGCGTCCCGGGGAAGGCGGCGGGTTGAGGCTCCCGCCGGAGCTGGAGCCGGAGCCGGGCTCGGGCTGCTCCCGGGCTCCACCCGCAGAGCGGCCGGTGGCAGCGCAGCCCGGGCCGGGCCCCCCACGGCCTGCCGGGGGGAAAGCAGCGTTCCACTAACACTCGCGTGAGAAGCACGGCAGGCTCTGATGCTTCAAAATAACAAAATCACAGTGGGGTTGGCAAAAATTCTGAGAGATAAAGCCTTGCTCCAAGTTCTTCGCTGCTCCGCTGTGATTAATTACCTCCAAGTACTCACAGTTCGCACCACAGCAAACCAGGAAGAGTGACAATAAAATAGGATCGTGTAATTAAAGGCACTTAATATGCACAAAAAGAATAAACAGGCTGCACTGATGATCTTAAAAAGAGGATTTCATCACCTCTCAGGGCTTGCACTTGCAGCTGCAATGCTGTGCTGTAGCATTTTTAGTTTTTTAAATGAAGTTCCTGTGTTCAGAAAGTCCTTCTGGACTTTGGCTCTGTTCTGCTGGGGACACAAACAGCCTGTGCCCAGAGATTTTACAGTTCCCAAGTTTTACTCCAACAGAATACAGTTGAAAGTTTGTGTTTCCAGCACAGCTTTCGACTCTGGTCTCCTCTGTAATAAACAGGAGGTAAAACTTTTCCTACCAGAAAAAACAACTTCTACATTAATACAGAAGATTTGTTTTCCTCAACATTTCAGGTACCCGAAATAGTCTGAGTTCTGGGGCCAAATGGGCCCCAGTATGGACAGTTATTTCAGCACAATGCAAAGCAATTCCAAATGCAGTCAAACCGTTTAAGCCAGCAACTCTGAACTCTGGGCTTTACCCATGCTCCCAGGAATAACGGTCCTTTCAAACACTGACTCACAGAGTGACCTCACTTTGCGGAGGAGACAAGTCTTCAAACGAGGAGTCAGGCTTTAATCACAGTTGACATTGGTGGCTTGGAAGAATTTATTTTTAATATAAGGAGCTGGCTTAAAGACATAAACTTCAAAAGACCAGTCTGAAGAAAGCAAACAACTGCGGACAGATCAGCTCTGCAGACATATATCCCAGAAACCTAAATACAGAGGGCAGCGGGTTGTCTCTGTGAAAGACAGAGCAACTGTTTCGCTGCTCAGAACTGTCACGTTGTCATTATTACATTATTTAAAGCTTGCAAAAAACCCAGATTTGTTAAAAACCTCAAATAATACAGCTTGAGGCTCATCACTTTCAGTAGCATACCTAGCAAGCCAAGCACAGGCATCCCACTGCAGCACCCCACAAGCTAGCTGCATGCGTGAGGTAGCCAGCCACCCGCACAGTGATGAGGGGAGTCTCTGCCCCACTCAACACAGAGACACGCTGTGAAGGGACTGCAAGTTCCAGCACCCAGTGGCCTGGTGTCTCCTACCCGCCACGCTGCCACGTGTAGCCTTCAGAAGCCCCAAATTTACATGAATCCCATCGTTAGCACAACCTTGGACCAGTCATGCTGTGCATTAACATTCAGCAGTTGTGCTGGATGTGTTCTCTGGAAAAGCCGAAGTGGAGATTTCTGTGCCTCCACATCTGTGGCCGTTTTCCTCTGAGTGCTCTGAGCTTGGCAAGCCCGTGAGGACGCATGCAAAGGAAAGGAGTAATTTTCCTTGGAATTCCACTGCCAAGTATTCCCACATCCACGCACAGAGTCAACATAATTTCTAACTCAGTAATTTATTCAAAGCTTTATTTGATAAAGCTTTGAAGTAGATGGCTTTTCAGAGAATCTGCCATTTAAAGCTGCAAAATGAAGGCAGGAATGAATGAAGCGACTGCTGCAGAAATGATGAGAAAGTTTTCCTGGAGAATCTGATCCGAGAAGAGTTTTGAGTTCATCTGAACATCCAGTTAAAGTGAGAAGATATTCTAGTGATTTTCTGAGAACAAATGATTTCCTTTCCAAGGCAACTCTCTTTAAGACACTACATCCAATTCCCATTAAATGTTTTCAGGTAAGTTAAAACTGACACTATAAAATTAATCTGTGGAAAGAAAAAGCTGGCTTTGTAGTGTTTCTTGTGTCCGTCTCCTGTTTAAAACTGACAATTGGGAAACATAAAAATTACCATATTTACAGATACACAGACCATGTGTGGTGTTTATTTACCTTGTCTTTTTGCCACAGTTTTAAATTTATAGCAAGGGCTCAGAATTGCAGAACTCTCTACATTCTAACACATCCAACCAAACAGAGCACTCAAGCAGACGTTTAGCTCCAAGTATGTTTATAACCATGCTATTCAAAAACCTTCCTGCATTTGGCCCCTGAACTCTGATATATTTCAGAACAACATGGTCAAATTTACCAGTGGATATCCAAATGCTGGAGGGAGACTCAGACCTCAGAAGCAGTTTAGTGAAGTTGGATGACAAGGGTAAGTCCCATGAGGGTGGCTGTACAATAGCCTTTGCAACTGTGTTCAGGTAAGGTGGATCCTCTCCTGGACTCTGTTCTTGTCGTTATTTATGGTACAAAGCTGGTCTTTTTAAAGACTTTGGGTTAGAGGTCTTAAGAAGCAACCAAAAAACCAAAAAAAGATGTAACCCCTAAATGGATGGACAGCAAGGACACTTACTGTTCCCATCCCTAACACTTTGAGGATTTCTACCTAAAAGCACATTCTGAATTAATTTTTTTTTCCTAAAAACTTAACATGCAAATGCCATAAGAACAGTACATTAATCCTTCATTCAATCTCCAGAAAATTAAGGCAACCCAGAACCAAAAATAACCACAGGGCATAGTTTTGTGAGGCAGCAAAACTGACGTAACGGCTAGCTGCTCCCAAAAGGGAAGGTCATCTCTCTGCCTCCCTCTGCCCTGCTCTCACAGCAGCACTGGTGCTCCCTTGAGCCTATCTGAGAAATTAAACTAGATGACAATTCTTCAGATAAAAAGTGCCCATTTTTATTCTGAGCTGTTTCACAGAGGAGACAGAAAAGCATTAATGCCTTTTAGAATGGTTTGTCACTACAGCAACTCAGGAGTTGCCTTCTGCAGCCAACCATGCTGCAGGGATGACCCCTTCTGGGAATGGGGCAGTTGAGACACAGCTGGGGTTGCAGCCACTTCAGCCATCTAACTTTATTTTGTTCGTATTTGTGAGTCAATCCCCTCGAGTGCCCAAAGAGAGATGGCATGACCACCCTTTAAAGTGGTTTGAGCAAGCTGTAACAGAATGTCTCTAACTGATGGGACTTCCTTCTGGTGGCTACATCCATGGTTTAACAGGACTAGATCTGAGGAACATCCCCCGCTGTAAACACATTGAAGTGTTCACACAGGCATGAGTAACATCTGCTGCCCATATCTGCATGAAAAATTGTTTACTAGAGTGCAGTCATATAAACTGGAGGCAGCTGCTTGGACACATCTAAGCAGCGGCACAGGAGGGAGGCTTGCAGGTTGGCCTCAGCCAAGTCTCTCCTCACTTCTCTGGAATTTCAAAAGAATCCTGTCTCTGAGCTTTCAGAGAGCTCTGGATCATCACAGGGACCACAGAGAAATCTGCCCAATCACCTTCCAAGGTGCTCTTGCAAAAACTGGCCTGTTAGAACCCGCTATGCAGGCAGTGTGGCCTGACTCACATGGGGAATCATATTGGTCACTGCTAGCAATAGACTTTGACCTCTGGAAGATAAACGAGCAAAAGCTCAGTCCACAAATCCCAGGCACTTTTGATCTTGTTATACAACACAACAGTCACAAGGTCGCTAGTTACATTTCATTCTCATAGCATTTGGATACCAAGCACGACTCACTTTGAAACCAGGATTTTCAAATATGCATTGGGTATGTCTGCATCTGGCAGGTGGGGACTTCAGGACTTGTGTTTGGACTCAGGCTCTCCAACCTAACAATGCCTGGCACCGGCAGAACACTGACTCTGGAAATATTGTTATTTACTACAATGTCTGTTTCATTATGTCACACAGGGCAGTGACAGTTGACTACATGATTAGGGATTGAGAAGAGCCCTTGTCTGAAGGAAAAAATCAAAAAAAGACAGAGACTATTCTCCTTTGAGGGAGTGAATAAAGTCCACAGTAAAGGTATTATAGAATGCATAGCCTAGAGAGCATAATTCTCAATAGTTTGAGAACTTTTGTTCAACCTTATCTTAAAGCATAGGAACACAAGAACAGGAGGGGAAAAAGGAAAAAAGGGAAATTAAAAGATAAGCAACCATCTTTTGCTTTGCATAAAATATATATGGAATTCGCTGACATGCAACGTTGTGAAGAGCAGAGTACTATTAGTATTCTCAAAGGATGGGCATAATTCAGCTAAAAGTAAATATTTAACATCTAAAATAGAGGTTTTAGAAGGATTATTATCTATCATTCTTCAGGGCAGAAGTGAACTTCTACCTCTTAGGATTTAAAAGGAGATTTCTGTTAGGTATCTAGCACCTGGAGAGCTCAAATAGAAGCAGAGGGGCAGAATTTACTCATAATAAAACCATTTACTCTGAAGAACTCATGAACTGAATGCCAACATGAGAGCTGATGGCTCTAGCTAGACAGGGAGGAAAATACAAGGCACCAGTACTGACTGGCAAGGCAAGCAATGGTCACTATGTAGCACATCTTAACATGTAGATTCCACAGAGGGGTTCTTGCATCCATCCTGAACTTAATGGATCTATGCTCCAATTTATAAAATTCAGGTATTTTAGTTACTGGCAGCACTGCAGAAGACAGTCAAAGGCTGTCACCTCATCTTTAGCCCCACTTTCTTATCTTGGAATCTGGCCCACAGTGCCACTCTTGTTCTCCCAGTTTCTACACTTCACTGCTTACCTACTCATGAGGACCGAATTACAGGACAAAGGCTATTGTTTGCAGCAAAGGGTTTGTGGAACAGCTGTGCTAGCACAACTCTCCAGGTGGAAATACACTTCATGTAGGCAAAAGAATTCACTAAACCATCTCCTTAAAAGGTAAACTGCACCATCAGAATAAATAATCTCTACATCTTTGCTTTTTGCCTGCCATCATTGCTGCAGGGTTAAGTCTGGGATTGTTACATTCCAACCTGCATAACTATTCTGGCAAGACTAGTAGTTCCTTGACTGGGAAGCCAAGAGGCACCAGGAAACAAACCAAAGAAACGCCATGCACACACACAAAAATAGTGAAAAAAAATAAATCACAAGAGCTTGTTTTGTTTTCTTAACAAACTGCTGCTTTTTCTGTACATATTAAGAGAGAAGAATGAATGAATGAGCCACAAGCACTGTCTCTATTAACAACAGGAAGGGGAGCTGTGTCTAGAAGTCACCGCTGGTGTGGAGCACAGTGGCACATGGCAACACGTAGTGAAACATAGTAAAATCCAAAGACATAACAATCTCATCCAAAATGGAACCAGAATTCAATTCAAGACTCTCAACTCTACTGGAAAATAGTCTAGCAAAAAACCAAGTCCAATTAATGATATTCACTCTTACCATCTTTACAGTGCAACAGACCTCATTTCAGCCTTGGGAAAGGATATGAGTCAATCCTTGACTAAACTGGCTCTGATTCACTAAGGAACCAACATATATCAAATCATTCACAATAAAAAAATGCTAAAGTTTGCCTCACTGATAATTTCTTTAATGGCTGCTAAGATAGGAGTGATAGGATCGAGATATGAGAGACCAGCACTACATTGCTATGGAAACTAAAATCTTCAAAATAAATACCTTTGCAGAACTGAGGTTGCAGATCTAAAATAATCCACATTGTTTGCAATGGTACCTCCTTTGGGCACACGATCCAGCCAGGCTGACCAGCCAGGCATAGGCAAAAAGCTTCTATGGTGTGATGTAAGCTATCCCATGGCTCATGTTCCTTATTCCAGTGTAGGCAAGGGCTCTGAGTACAAGCCCCAGTTACAAGCCCTGTTACCTTTACAGTTTTGGGAACCTTCCTGCTGTGTAGCCAGTGTGGCCAACACAAAGTGTATCCATGACCACTCGAGGTGGAAAGTGTTACCTTTATCCCACTGCACTGATAATCTCAAATATTTGCAGAGTCTTTGAAAAAAAATTAAGTGAACTAAGACAGCACAATATAAACAGCTTGGTGAAGTTCTGATTTTTCATACTGACATTAGGAAACTCCTTATCCTGCAAATGTCTTCACTGCAGTTACTGATCAGGGTACCTAGTCCTTTGCTCCCTGCCAATACCATTTTTCAAAGATGGTAACTTCCTCACTTGGACTTTAGACACACATGTACCTTCACATCCCATCTATCCAGTACCACCACTCTAATTGCTGCTGTAAACTAGTCTAGGCTCTAGGAATGCTGACTCACAGTGCCAGGACTATGGAAAATAATTTAGAGTTGCTGAAGTGAAGCCCAGCATGTTTTCTGCCCTTGTTCCTTATCTGTGAGCCACTTGCCTGGCTTCTTGAGAGGAGGCAAAGGTAAAGGACTAAAAGACCTTGCTTCTAGAGAAGAGGTAAAGAATAGGTACTTCCTTCCTAAAGTAGCCCACATTCTTGTGAGTTGCCAGTTGCTAGCTAGTAATTGCTGGCAGGAGAAAACCCTCAGTGCTTAGAACCAGAAGGCTATGGATGTGGAAGTTAATGGCTCCCGGGAAGGCTGTCTTGCCTAATTCAGCATTGCTCACTTCAGTGCACTTCCTGGACACAGTCAAGTTTCTTTAAAACGCCTCAGAATGCGTTATGGAAGGTTGTTCTTTACCTACAGACTTTACTGAACCGGATTTAGTTCCGATTCCTACCTTCAGCATAGCTGAGGCAGGGCAGACAGGCAAATCACTGAAACAATTGTGAGGGTTTGCCACCAATCGAGACACAGGCAAGAAGCACGAGGTTCAGATTATGGTTTACTGTGAGCATGTCAGCACAGGCAAGGAGAGGGACCTGCGTTCACACTGCACTGCTGGGACAGCAGAGAGCAATGTGGGGAAATGGGCACTATCCAGATGGGAGTCAGTCTGGGTGCATTCTGCCCATGCTAGCACACTGCTGTGCCCAAACTAATGGGCTCTTGATCTATCCAAATGACAAACTAACTGCCCACCACATCAACAGCCTGCTTTCCCCACTGGGAAATGACCTTCTGTTGCAAAAGGCAGAGCTTTTAAGGAAACAACACTTTTATACCCACACAATTATCATGGTAAATAACTCCAGAAAGCCTGAGAAACACAGAGCCTTCATGATTGGCTGGGATGGGCAAGGTGCTGAGCTGCCTCCTCCTTCTCTTCCCATTACCTATGCAGTTAATTTGCAAAGACGCAGAGGCTGATGAGCTACATTTGCAAGCTGGGCAGGGCAGACCAGGGAGCAACTCTCACTGAATGGAAAGAGCTGGCTGTGGCTAGAACTGTATTGCAGTGCTCAGAAATGACTGTGCTAAATGGTCATGGGAGTGGTATCGAGTTGATTTTACCTATAGCCTAGTATACAGGCTGAAATCAACGTGGCCTGTGGTTTCAATATGCATACAGAAAACTAGGGATGCAGAGCTCCTGCATTGGCAACTGACTTTCAGCTCAGCTTAGCTGAGCATCAAAGAAATCCTTAGTGAGCTGATCTTGCGCATAACCCTCTCTATACTTGCCAATTTGGAGATGCATTTGGCTGAAGTCTCCCTCTTTCAAGGTAACAGAAGCCATTTTGCATAGGTAGAGACTGGGGCTAGTCCCACAGGGCTCTTGCACTACTTGAAGAGAACAGTAACTAGAGTGCCTTTGCCCTATTTATAATGTTTTCTCAAAGCAAACCTGGGGTCCTATCAGTCCTTCATCTCAGATAACTGCTGCTACGATGAAGACAGCTCAGTGTGAAGATGGCCCTATGTGAAGAATCGCTTTGGATCATAAACTGAGAACAGCTGCTTAAGCACATCACAAGGAAAAGAAGCAACGATGTTGCTGGGCAGAGAAAAGCATTGCAAGAGCTTACAGATAGCCTCCTTTCTCCAAAGGCACATGCGCACTGCTAACATTCAGTCACATTTCTCTCAGGCTTCCTGGTCACAGCATCAGCAAGTGCACTTTGTCACATCTGACCAGCTACAGGACTGCCCTCATCTGACAGTAATGACCTGGCTTCAATTTTTCCACAATTTTATCACCTCCTTCCTCTCTCTCAGCACCATAAAATCACTAGGCATGAAACCTGCAGCACAAAGGAAATTCTCGCTAGCACAGCCTGCTGCAGTGCACTTCCACCAGCAGCACAGGCAACTGCAGGCACGCCAAACCTCTCATAACCTACATTAGATTGCTGTAACGTTTCAAATCAGGCACTTAAGTTCCAAAGTTGGCTGAGACTTATCTCCCTGGCCAGACTTCGCATGCACAACGGAGACTAAAACTCTTGGGGATCACGGTGAGCTGCTTTGCTCCTTTGGTAAAATGTGATGCTTTACAACAACAGACAGATCAACCCCATGAAAACAGTTGAGTTTTCTTACTTTCCCCAAAACAAATACTGAAACCCTCTAGAACTAGCTGCTATCCAGATTTCTCCACATGCAGATTGCACTAGAGATCAACTCTCTGGTTGAATGGCTACAAAAAAACCCACACTTGACATTGCCACAGCCATACCCTCTGATCTGCCATCGCCCAGAGGTGATGTCATGGGCTGCGTTCACTGTCTGGAAATGAGAAGCAAGAAACACACTGCTGTTGGCTGGTTGGCCAGTCCAGTGACACGTCCTGACACAGGCCATACGGAGACAGAAATGGGCAGTGATGCCTCTTAAACATCACAGAAATAACACCCGAGGCAGAAGTTGTCAGTGTAAACTACATTGGGCAGTGGCAGAGGGTCTGCCCAGGCCTCTGATGCTTTTTCAATCTCAATGCAACTCCTTTGTTATCCCTTATCACCTCTCTTCCTTCAAGGATGCTTAGCTAATTAAACTGCTGCTGTTGCCCCTTTGTTTACTCAGTTCTACCTGCACTGAGCAGCAGCAAGAATGCTCTCCCACTGATGTCACCACTACCTTTAAGATAAAAGCTGACCCGAAAGCTATTTTTAGCCACATGGTAAAGCTGTGGAGCTATTTTGGTCACATCTCTGTAAGCTGCAGGACGCTGACAGGCTCTGTGTTTGCCCAGGGCAATAGGGGCTTTAACTGGGAATGAGAACGGCTGGTGACTTTGGACCAAGGCTTCTCTGCCCTTCCCACACCACAGGACTCTTTACACTGGGTTTTGATTTCTCATCATTTTAGAAAGGAGCAACACATCTTCCTGAATTCTGCTGGGTATCAGAGGCTCTGTAGGGTCTTTGCATTGTTGCCCTCTAGCTTGTACTGTTTCTAGGTCTGCAGGAGGCTCTGTGGGCTCCCTCACTTGCTAGGAGATGAGTGCAATTATGAGTCCACACAGACTGTGGACAAGATTTTATCGACCTTCCTTTGCATTGGGTCTTTGCAAAAGATCAACAAACATTAGGCTAGTGTCTGCTGAGAAGCTGTATGTACATTAACTCTGTGCAAGTAGAAGGAAGGGCAGAAAAGAACCATTTGCAAAGCAACGTGTTGTTCTGAATAGGCTGTAATGCCTTAGAGCTCTGGGCTACATCCAGGGCATTGGGCAGAAGGTGCCTGGTCTAGACAGTTGTTTTCTCTGGAGTGCCCAAGGGTTGGTTGCCAAGTTTGCTGGGACTATGTAGCAGGTGCAAAGCACAGGCAGAGAAGAAGCCAAAGCAACTGGATTTAACAGAATTAAGGCCATAAATACAAAAGAAACTTTGAAGGACATAAAATATGAGGTAAATAAAAAGAGAAAAAAAAATCCGAAACTGATGTGTTTAGGACAAGGATGGATGAGTCAGATCTATAAAGGAGGAATAAGGGAGTAACTGTATACGCAAGTTTAACAGCTATCTGCCATCCTTCCCCAAAAATTCCTCTTGGGACTACCACTATCTTCAGCTATAGTCCATGTTTTCCCAAGACACTTCAGATAGATGCATGACTGTTAATATCACTCTCTCATTTGGGACAAGCCCCTTGTGCAACAAGAGGAACCTGAATTTCATCAAGTCAGGCTTCAAAGTCTACCTCATGTATTTTCCCCTCACTTTCTTTTAAAGGTTTTTCTTTAAGAGTCCTCACACTAAAACCTACATCCTGCTCATAAGGTGAGCCACTCCTTACTCTACTGATGTAATGTGCACCCATTTTCATGAGTCAGCACAATCCCCATATCTTCTCCATAGCAAGATCCATGCCTGTCACAGGATGGAGCATCCCTGTCAAACACCAGCAATCTGTTGCAAACAAAGATTTGATTTACAGAACGTCTCTGTATTTCACTGGGTATTTCTGTAGAAGGAGCTGCTTTAAGTCATTTGGTCCCAGATGAGCATTCATTTGTCTGTGTTATATATATATCACAGTCTTCACACCAGTGAAATCAGCTGACCATTAACTAATATTTTATGACATGCAAATTAAAACTGGCTTAGTCAGGATGTAACATGTAACTTTCTAGTCAATAGGTGGAAATAGTATAGACAGAATAATATTGTTTAACATATTGTTACTTTAGCAGGACAGAATGGAACTGCTGCAGTTCAGATCAGACACAGAGCCGTGCCCAGCAGCAGTATGTCAAGACCTGTTGGGTCAGAAAGCTCAGTGAAGTGTTTTGTGTTTCAGCTTCCCCCAGAGCTACACACAAGACTAGCAGTAAGCATTACATCGTGAAAACATTTGGTGAGATGAAATAACACAACAACTTGTTGCATCCTTTCCCTGCTGAGCTTCAGCAGCCTTGCTTTGGGACACTGAATAAGCAGGGTAATAAACACAGCACGACAAAAGTGTCTGATGGAAGGGATAGAACAGATAACCTGTCAGCTCTTGCATGGTGGACCCGTGCAGCTGCTAGCAGAGCTTGGCTGATGCAGGGAGCTACTAGTTTAGCTTTCAGCATCTGTCTAAATCCTTATATTTCATCCATTTTCACACAACGTATCCTACTGTTAGAGCATTACTGGAATCATTACTTGTCTCCAACAATTATTTAGTGAAGTCATCCTATCACCATCTCCACAATGCAGATATTTTACTAGTACATATCAAGAAAATGCACTTTTAAAAATTCCTACACCTGTTCTGTTTTTCTGGCATGGAAACACCAAGCATACAGTAACGAATCACAGGCAGCTCACCCCATAGACGTAGTCACACGTCGTCCACCAATTGTGTGGATCCCGGCAGGCACACATAACACGCTTTAGCTGACAACTGCAATTGTTCCACGTCTCCTCTAGGGAGTGCAGTCGTAAAGGAAGAAATGAAAACTGCAGCACACATGCCAGCTGGTAATCGGTGACTCAGGATATTCAGGCAGTCACAAATGGTGTCTGTCCATTTCCAGCAGCATACAGGGAGCAGCAACGAGGTCTGAGCTTGATATAAGAGCAGGATTCTACTAGAACCCCAGATACGCTTAAGTATGTGAAAGAAAAGTCAATCAAGGTCTAAATCTAGCAATATGACCTCAAATACTGGATCAATCATTAAACACCTCCATAGCTGAATGTGGTGTGGACAGCACTGCTATGGGACTTCCATCTCTTGCCCACTGCATATCCATCAGATCAAAGCATGCTCAGTCTCAAAACATCATTTAGGCCTTGGCCTCTGTGCCTAGAGCAGCATAGTAACATTCATTCCTAGAACTAGCTGTATTTTATGTGTATGTGCACATCTTTGTACTAGAAACTGGGCAGAGCCATCAACTCCTTTCACAAAAAAGCTAAGCAGATAGTATCTGTGTGACTATCCTGGGAAGGAATCATGGATGAAAAGGCATAAGGTTGCCTATTTGGTCCTTAAAGAAGGACCAGAACATAAAACACATCTGCTCAGAACAGTATCTTTGCCCTCCAAAAAAAAAAAAAGGAGGACACAGTGACTTCTGCAGTTATTGACTGTTTTGGGACAAAGCAGCTCTACTGCATTTCCTAAGGATGATCCCTTAGTGTCTCCAGGACAGCACACCTTCAACAGCAAAGTGTCTTTCTGCCCTGCTCATACCAGACACTATTTACTTTAAGTCTTACATAAGAAACTGCTGTGGCAATAATTAGGGGGTTGCATAGTGATCCACTAAAGCAGATATCTTTTGCCAGATTCTTGCTGTCTCACAGGGTTCCAGGCTCTGGGTTCCTCATCAGAGCCAGTGAGGAGCAGCAGCTTTGAGGAAAGTAGGTTTGGGAAGCCAAGTGTTAGCAACCATTGCTGCTTATGGTTAGAGCTGCCAGGCTGACACTGACAACTTTGCCACATAAAGACATCACCTATAGCAAAACAAGAACAGACATTCACAAATCCTAAGGACACCTATTGGAGCAGTAGCCAGGGATTTCACTTTCAGTCAGGCATTCAAGTGGCAGCAGATACCTGTGAGACAATATCAGCTTTGTGCTTTTAGAGAGTCAAGTCCCCACTGTAGCAGGTGAGAGGACGGTAGCTTTTGCTGTGTCTGTTACTAGATGTGAGTGGTACAGTTAAAACATCAGCAGCTGTCTCAGTTTAGATGGAGCAGGGTTGCTAGTAATCTGCTAGTGTGTAACAGCGTGTGTAAACACTGTGTAACAGTGTGTAAGGAAGGAGGTAGAGGCACTCTGCACAAGCTTCATGTTTACTCCGCTAGCAGCAGCTGAGGAGACCCATCTGACTTCTAAACTCTTGTTGCCTCCCACTTTTTGTCTCATCATCATATCTAAGCTATACATGTTAGGTACCACAAGCTAATTCGCTCATCCACTCTATTATAGCCCCTCATGCTGTTTTCTCACCAGCATACCAGAATCTCTGTGTACTGACAGGGGATAAAAAAGAATGAAAAAAGGAGAAGAAGCCTCTAGAAGCTGTGATAAATAAAACAGAACCATCAGCCCTTTCTCACCCTTGCAAATAACACAGCATCTCCTCCCTGGCCTGTCCCATCCACTCTTCAGTTTTCCCCAACAGCATTGGCTCCTATTGCTGTCTTGAATAGTTACAGGTGCTTTTTAATAGAAACACGGAAAGGCAGACTTAGAGATGCTCAGAAATCTGTAAACGTATTTCTGGTGGTGGCACATTTGATTTCTAGAGTGATGTTTGTGATGTATGCATTATCACAGTCTCAGAATATCTTTCTCCACCTATTTAGGATTCCCACACTAGATTACAACCTGCCTTCACATATGAGATGTTGAAGCTTTCAGTGAGGTCACACCAGACACTGACAAGCACTGATGGGTGAGTCATGCTGCAGTAGCCAGAGATACTAGCAACAGATTTGTTAATCTGTATGCAGTCTAACTCTTTTTCTGGTCTAGAATCTTATTCAAGAGTGGAACACAATATCTCAGGGCTAAGTGACAGCAGAATTGCTGAAAAGCAAGGCCACGTTTTCACAACTGTTTTACAGAATGCAAAATTTATTGTTTTACCTATTAAATGGAAGATCAAGATCCAGATGGGGTCAACAGCAGAGCTCTTCATTGCAGATAACTGAAAAAAACATGTTAAGAAGGAATCTAAGGGTTTTTGGAAGAGTTCTACCAATTCTTGCTCCAGCAGTTTAAATCATCACCTCCAGTAAGCTGCTGTTCTTGAGGCTACATTCCCATGCCAGATCAGCTGGTGGTGCCCAGCCAGTCTAGCACAAAGGCCAGGGTAGTAATGGGTTGGTTGTTAGGCTTGGGTTTGAGTTAAGACATCTAACCATAACCTAGCATGGTCAGACACACAACAAACTCACTTCTGCTGGCTCTGATACTGGGGGGGGAAACCTGAGGAGACAGACTTGACCAGACAAAAGCAACAATCTGAACCACTGCAGCAAAATTCAGTGGAGCTTCCCCATGAAAGCTCTGGAAGTGTGGCAAGAGAGAAACATGGAACAAGTGAGATATGAGGACCAAGTGCAGTGGAAAAAGTTTCTTCATTTTGTCCAAACTACTGGACAGCCAGGAAAAGAACCAATAAGAAAGAGAAGAAGCAAAGTAAATCTAAAAGACATTCTGCAGAGGGAGAGCAAAGAAATGAGGTGCTGATGTATTTTCATTACTACAAACATAAACTAAATTTCCTAAGCCAAGCAAAGAAATAATTAAGACTTCTATTCAGAAGACAATGTTGAGCAGCAAATGCCAATGAGACAACAAACAAAAGGTGTCTTCTCTCAGAGAAAGCAAGCCATCTGGAGATTGCATAACTATAATGAGTTTCCTCCCAGTTTCACATTATTAATCACCTTTCAACCTTCTCTGCCAAAGGCCTCTTCTTACCCGTCCATCCAAGGATCAAAGCCAAGACGAGCCTCTTCTGTGCTGCTTCCTTCTATCAGTCACTCGTCAAGGTCACCAAAACACTGATCTTTGCGGCCTATTCCAGGCATTTTGAACAAACTCTTCTTCAGCCCTGGCACTGGGAAAGACCTGAGATACCTGAACAGACCCTCTTTATACTCAGCTGTCACGGCCTGGAGAAACAGTTATTTCTCGGACCAACACATTTTTATTTTGCTGTTAAAAGGGAGTCAGGGACATTGTTATCTACAACTGTGTTTCAGAGACAATCCACCACCCCACTTATATTTAAGCATTGGATTTATCAAAGTGCAACGCATCTTGTGCTGTATTGGTCACAAAATGTACTGATATTATAGAAGTACTTCTCAGCATCAGTTCACTTGGTATGCATGTTGAAAGCTATGTACAAGAAAAGCACCTGAAAAAGGACAGCTTAATCAGCTTATTGTTATTCTCTTGCAGAGAAAGGTCAAAATAATTCCTAGGTAACATATTACAAAAATCCCTGAAAATAATCTGGCAAAGAAATGGGTTTTTTTTTCCAAGTTCTGAAAATATTTCAAAGCAAAACCATTGCAAAGATCCATCGAGAAGCCTTCATCAGCAGAAGACATGCCTACCTAGAGTCTCTTGGA
The DNA here is from genome assembly GCA_013401255.1 of Urocolius indicus. Taxonomy (NCBI): domain Eukaryota; kingdom Metazoa; phylum Chordata; class Aves; order Coliiformes; family Coliidae; genus Urocolius; species Urocolius indicus. The sequence goes on from WBNH01009884.1 coordinate 95,109, forward strand.
AACCTGTTTGGCTCGGGTGGAAATGACCTGCTGGCATTTATTTGTAATTGCCCAGCATGACAGTTGCTGAGGAAGGAAAGGCTGTTGAGTCACACTGCAAGCCACTTCTCCTTGGTTGCCCAGAGGGTAGAGTGGGACAGTCAGAAGGCTGATATTCTGTTTATGCCTCTGACACCGATTTCCCACATGACCTAGACAAGTACTACTTCTTGTACCAATGTTTCCCCATTTCTTAATAGATAAAAACACCCCCTTGACTCATGGGACAATCACAAGTGCACAGCAAGGAACACTTTTATCTAATGAGAGGTAAGAGAGAAAAGCAAAGTATTATTCTGGTTGTCATACAATACAAAAGCAGTTATGTAATAATACCAGTGTTGCTTCATTTTTGTCATTATGACATAACTATCAGAGGGATACTCTCTGACAGAGTATCTTCCTCCCAGTGAATGTACTCGATTATTTACCTCATTGATACAAACCCAGATTACAACAATCTGGAAGACTCTACCTCATTTATTTTGACCAGCCTTTCTCTAGAACATGTTTTTCCTGTATAACCTTGTAACCCATAATAATGGCCCAAACTGTGCTATAGGAATGAGGGCAGGTTTCATGAGCTAGTAAAAGCAAAACAATTCCTTGCTTCTGCATTTCACAACTAGTCACACACTAAAACACCGGAGTGTTTATTGTCTTTGTGAAGAGAGCACAAGCTGAAAGTTAAGTTTCTAAATCGGTACCTAATACATACACAGAAGACACTCTAAAAATCTCAAAGCCACGAAAGAATTCAAAAATACTCCATCATTTGGATAAAATACATTCTGCTTGTATGCTGACAAATTTCTTAAGACAAAAGCATTGACCACTGCAGCCTTTAACTGCTGCTGTAATCAATAACCAAATTTCATTGGCTCAAGTTCTATGATTTATGCTAAAACTTCAAACTGTTCACTTTAAAAACAAGGACAGACTAAAGCAGCAAGTGGACTGAAGGCTAAGGGAGGGTATGACTGTGATTACAGCAGCTGAAACTCTGCCCTAATCACACTCTTATCTTTCTTATCTACTGAAAGTATTTATAAAGCAATGATTACTGTACTAGGCCCTATCACCGCTCCAAGTAAGTTCTGAACCAGCACCTTCTCATTGCTGTAAGAAGTTTATACTGCTAGAGGTGTTGTCATTCTGCTGAGACAGAAAGCCAAGCTTCTCATCACTTAAAAGTCATTAAAAAAAATAAACTATGACACTTCTAAAGAAGTAGGGGTGTTAACCCCAATGTCCTGGCCAAATTCCCAGCTCGAGTAATTACAATGTGTCTTGAATAAATTCTTGCCACAGTTTCCGTTGGACGTAGTATTGTTCTCTGCTTCCTCTCCTGCAATATTATGGAGTACTGATGCACGCTCTCAAAGGTCCTGGCCACACCAATGTCACACAGGTCTACCCCAGGACTACCTCTGTGGCAGCACTTTGGCAGCAAGGTGTTGAAACCAGTTCTGCCTGTCAGCTGAACCGCTAGGCAATTTGTAGTTTTTATTTATTGGTGTTCTGGCACCTCCTTCAAATGGAATTCTCTTTGGGTATAGCTATCTAATAGATAGACTGGTGCAAATCCCAGATGCAGATGTACGTAAACCTGTTTAATCCCTCTGGAAATGAACTGTATTTGCATCAGGAAATTAGAAAAATAAGCTTAACTAACTTTCTAGGTACCTATGACAATCATCTGAGAAGGCTGCAAGGGCAGGGCTAATAGCAAAGGGCTAGAAAAACATTTCAGATGTGCTGGGTTAGTTTAGGTGGCAACTATAAACATCACTGTCTTCACACTGTTCCTTCAGAATTCCAGCAGACTTTCTCCAAGCTGGTGGGCCCCAGGTGATGCTTTTTCATGTTTGAAGCAGCCACTAAATATGTAGCAAATGCAGACTTTGTATTTTAAGTAAAATACTTGCTAGTTAATGGCAAAACATTATCCACGTGTTTACCCAGCCACCATTAAAGGGTTTTTACCTAAAGCTATCGCTATTTTTTTTACATGTGTAACACAAACAAGCTGAGGCCCAGACTCTGCTGGTGTTTGCTGCATTAGCTCCGTGGACCTCAACGGCTGAAGCTTTTAGTCTCATAATTCATGTGCTCTAAAGGCAATTTGTCTGCAAGAATAAGTACAAGACCGAGATTCAGAAGAACCTGATTCTCAATTGTACCTTACAACCCCACAGGCAGATCCAGCCCTCATCCTGCTGCATTTACTTCCCCTATCTGCAAAAAACAAACGATACCCACTAATTTGGCAAAACAAGTACAAGAACGAATTGATATTCATAGGCCATTCTGAGCAGATTTGTGTTAAACATCATTGTCCTAGCATTTGAAATTACAAATATTTACCTTTCAAGTGCATCCTTAATTTCCCCAGAATTATGCCTCCAAACCCACATTATTCTAAGAAGACAGAAACTGTAGTTTCAGAAAGTGGATGGTTTTATTTTTGGGCCATTACAAAAAATGCCTTTTAACTTGTCAAATGATACGCTACAAATATCTTTGGCAGATGAATGAAACCCAGTTTCCTGTCACAGCTGCCAACTTCAAGGTTGAGATAATCAGATAAACCTTTAGCTTTCCTCTCCCAATGCTTAGAACAACAAATGTTTGAAGTGATCCACATTTGTCTTACTTTTCTTATTAAGATTTGAAAAGTATCAGACCACTATGTGACAAGTTCGCAAAACTCTAGACGTGGTCCACAATCATTAGAGCCAACTTCTGTTCTCAACTTTCCTCAGCTTTCCCCCATCAGAGGTTAAATAGATCCCAGTAGCTCTGCTTGTCTAAAGGTAAAACACAGAGTTTACATAAATAGCATCCAGCATCATCCTCAACGTCTGCTGGATACAAATCCTTCCTACAGCACCAAATACCTGTTAGTTTATGGAAAATAGGAAGGCAGTTTGTTTAGTTTGGTTTATTTCAGCAGGATCAGTAACACTGGATTTACAGAATTGTACCATTTCACAATGGGGATATCTCATAACTGTGAATATTTGCAAGGTATTTTATAACTTAAGAACACTGTCCCATCAGATATAACCTTGAATTTGGAAGTGGAAGCAACCCCTACAAACTCACCTTTTACAAGCTTTGTGTCTTATGCAACTGTTTCTACTAATTTATTATCAGGATGTCAGCACAAATTGTTATTTTGATGATTCTTTGCCCCCATACTTCTGAAAGGGAAAGCAACTATAAACACAAGGGAGACTGACCTCAGCGATTTCCTCTGTTCAGACAGGAGTACAATGCATTTAAACACCATGACAAGGAGAGGTGGACTGTTTAGAATTCCTCCAGCTGTAATCTACAGTAAAAACAAATAAACAAATATGTGACTACAAGACACAATAATTAATCCCTGCATGAAGCCAACTGTTATCTCTAGTTCATAGATGGAGATACCAAAGCACAACAAAGGCTCAACAACCTACCAAGCTCAAAACCCACCCCTGAGAGCCCAGCCTACTGCTCAGGAGACCATGTGCTCAGTCCAGCAGATTTTATTTTTTTTTTTGTTCCTCTTCTGGCCATAAACCGGGTACAGTCTGGCCAAGGGCAAACAGTGTGAAACGCACCCATTGGATCAGGCCAGTTGCACAAGAGTTAGCACAAGCAGACACCTACCACCTCCTGGATTATCGCTTGTAGTTGAGCTGCTTCCAGGCCGTGAGCCAGCTTCACGCAGCCTGGCATCCTCAACCTCATCAGCTGGCTTATCCCAAATCCACTTTCCTCTGCCACACTTGCCCCCAGCAAGCTCCCACCTGCCTCCAGGCCTCCTCTCCCTTACCCTCATTCTTCATCCCCTCATCCATTCCTTGGCCCCATCATCCTTCATACCTCCAAGCCCTTCTCCTCCTTGCTGCTCCTCCCCAGAGCCCCCAGCTAAGCTTCTCCACGCCTTTCCTACTTTCCCCCATTTTCCTTCCAGGCTTATTGCCTGAGCAGCCCCCCCTGAGCTCTTACAGCCTCAGCAACACCCCACGGGGTCATCTTATCCCTCAGCCCTCTCTCACCCCCTCCCTTACCTCACACAGGGCTCACACTCCCCCCTTATCACCCACCCCCT
>WBNH01009884.1:100245-169308 GCA_013401255.1 Urocolius indicus
CCTTCTTCCCCCTCGCTCTCTTCCCTACCCCTCGCTCCTCCCCAAGTGGTGAGTTTTCAGTGTAAATACCATTTTGTTCAGTGCTGGTATGGGATTTGGATGAAAGTGACCTATTTTAAAGACCTTTTATTGCTTCCTCTCCACCCCCCCCCCCCCCCGCAACCCGAGTGGCAGCCGATCCCGTTAGCCAAATAGCGTTTCCCAACCATTTTAATTTGTCAGATTAAAACATCTCATGGAGGCTAAGGTTTCTCTAACCCGCGTGTGGGTACGTCTTTAGAAATATATCGTTCAGCCTGCTTTGCTGCAAGGCATCTTTGGAACGTTAGAGTTCACCTTTATCACTATGAAAGCAGAAATAAATATAAAGGCAATACCTGGGCGCCTGTAACATGCAGTTGTACCATTGTGTTGGGCGCGGTGCAAGAAACAGGGGAGGGGGGAGAACTGGGGATTAAAATGGTTGTTGTCAAATGTAGATCTTTATGTGTCTTGGGGGAGAAAAAAAAATATGACAGAGCAGTATTAGCTTTGAGGACTTTTTATTTTCTTGGAAAAATACTTCATGTTTATCGTGCTTGTCTCTGCTGCTTATCACGGTATAGAGTATTTCATTAGGTGGCATTTTAGGGGCTGAGTTGGTTAAATAGCAGTTGCATTAACTAGTTGAACAAATTGTCCTTCACCTTTGACTATCGCGTTTTGAGAGCCTCCCCAGCAGTGTGTTCATGAATGCCAAGGGTGGATTAATAAGATGTTACCTAAAGGTTTGGCTGTTATTGATTCCTTAACTATTAATGCTATTTATAGTGCATTTGACATGGCTCTTGTTTTATGTTTTTGGATAAAGGTTATCAGCTTAGAATGCTTCAAATGAAGTATTCCCAAAACACCACCACGTATTTTTAACATACATACATATATATATGAACAATATAGTTCAAATCTTCAGTGTCTTTGGCAGGTAACACAGCATAATAGTGAAAACACAGTGGACAACTGTGATATATTTTGACATTAGTGAAGGTTTGTTTGAGTATTTCAAGACTGCAGAATAACAACTTCTGTTGCAATAAATGTGAGTTTAGATATGGTTTTACTTGAAACTACTCTGACTCAATGTATTCCTTGCCTTTGTGCCTGTTCATAGTGAGCGTGTCATAGTTTTTGCTACTTGTGTCCAAGGGCAAACCTAATCAACGATTGGTTTGAGCTTTCATATTAGATTCTCCACAACGTTGGCCTAGTTCTGGCTGGTATGTTTGCCATTTTTAGGTCTCATCTTCCTTTTATCTGTAGACTCAAATACATTGATAAACTTGAACCTTAATTTGTCGTTTGAACTTGAGAGAATGTTTTTTTTTCTCCTCTCTTAAGAGTGTCTCACTGAAGAGAAAGTGATTCTGGTAGAACAGCTTAAATGAAATTTAATCCTTTGGAAACACAACTGCCTGAAGTAAAATCTCCTTGGATAGTTTGATTTTTTTTTTTTCTTTTCCTTTTTAACTAGGCTGAAATTAAGTGCTACATGTAGAGAACCAGATGTCGGTGTTAAAATTATGCACAGATAAGGTGACTTAGGCCTCAAATTAGTCTGTTGGAAAAAGTTATCCGTCATGTCTCCTTTTGTTAAATTCTTGTGTAAGCTAGAATGGAGAATTTTAAATGTTTACTTCCATCTAAGTAACAGTTCCATTTGTACAGCTTTCATCCTTTCCTGTCCACTATAATTCATCAGATTTTTTGTCACCTGAATAACATATTTTTAATCAGCTGTAAGACAGCTTCGGTTGTTGTGCTTGGTGAGGTACACTAGAGGAGAAGCAAATATCACACTAGTAATTACCTCTTCAGATGTATCCTAGTAGTGGATTTCCTGTAAGGAGGATATTTTGTGGAGAACAATAGATATGGCAACTAATTCAGAGATTTGTTTTAAAGATGTTGTAAGTAGCTGACTCTGCAGTAGGGAGTTCTACTTTGACACAACCATTGCAGACTCAACAGGAACATTAGGTGGTTTCCAGGTACTTGATTTCAGGTGCTAAATCTCTTTGCTAGAACAACAGATTGGATATACTACTGCTGTTGTTTTTCACCTGTCTCTTCTACAGGATATACTTCTGACTTAAGAGACTACTGCCATTTGCAAAATATGCCTCATATATAACTTTTCTTTGATGGTATAGATGTTTCGTCAAATAAGAAAATGTTTAAGGTTCATGTGTCTCACTGTAATCCAAAAGTGCTAAAGAGGCTATGTTAAATATTCACTTGTCTAATCTCCCTGTGTTTTGGAGAATACTTAGACTTGCACGATCGCTAAGATTCTGTCATAGAAGTATTTTCTATTGTGTGTCTGTTCATATTAAGATAATGTAACAGCATATTGTTATGTTGAAATGCACACTAGAAACTACAAAAATAGTTAGTGTTATCTCATCTTCTGAATTACAGTGGTTTTGGGTCACCATTACATTTTTCCTGTATGTATGCTATGTACCATGAAGGTTTTTAGTTTTATTTCCTTTTGTGAATCTGGACAAAGGGAAGAGCTGAACTTCAACTGTAGACTCAAATTGTGTCTGAATTAGAAAGTTATCCTGAGTCTGACAGCAGGATTTCAGTTATGAGTAACACAGATGTCCTGTGTCCTCAAACCATGTTTGAGACAAGCTTGCCTATAGCAGCACAGAGAGGGATGATTTAATACCTTCTGAGACTGGTGGCTGTCCTTTCTTTTCTAATTCTTGAATGTACTCTTTTTTTCCACAAACTGCTCATTCTTGGCTGCCATGATGAAGCCCTTGTCTGTGTGGCCTTGTGCTCTCTGGTGAGTTCCTGTTGCACTAGAAGTTGTTTTAGGTTTGTGGTCCTGTCCTTCACCTACTTTTCCATGTGTGTCACTCCATGGCTCTGGTCTTTGGTCCTGCACTGAGCCACACCATCGCAAAGATAACCTAAGAAAAAATGTAAGGAGTTTTGTATCAGCTCGGTGTTCTGAAGTGGTGCAGTGCACAGTTAGGTGATCCTAAGGACAACCCAAGGGACTGGGCTGCACCATAACAGCCAGCAATTAGATCTTGCTGCCATGAAATCAGAGATTGTTCAAAGAGAAATGTTTAGAGACAGAGGTGTTGGTGGCACTTTTTCCTAGACTTGCAGTAGTTAGATTTCAGGATTATTTGTTTTCAGTGCCCTTTAACATGCTGAGGAGTTGCTCATCATACATTGATTACTATGTGGAGAAGAGACTGGGGAAAAAAATCCAATGGTTAAAGGGTCAGAAACCCACTAATCCCCTCGTGAAGTTCCAGAGGGAGCTCAGCTGTGCAGAGCTGTGGAGCAGAGTCCTTCCTGTGAAAGCAGAACTTAAAATATAAAAATACAAAATCAGAGGTGAGGTTCAAGGTATCTGAGGGGGAAAAGTATTCATAAAACTGGAGGAAAGGATGGAGAGCTGTTTAAAAGCACAGTTGGCTTTCAGAGGTAATATTCCCTCCTCCTTGTCTAAGTGCTCATTTACAGTACAAAGCATGGAGGAAGGAATACTTTCTGAAGATCCTTAGAAACACAATGCACGTGAGACAGCACAGTGGATGCTCCAAAGGGTTTCTTAAAACAGTTTTTAGACCAATGTTTGGTGATCACTGGAATGACAGTTACCAAAGGGAAGCCATTGAGAGCTTAGTGTGTAGTTGCTCTCCATTTTTATTTAAATTTAAATCCCACTGTATCTTGGTTTCTTTGCCAAAAAAAAAAAGGGCAAAGTAGCCACTGTGGACGTATCATGAAATTGCCAGAGCAGCACTAAGTTTTGTGTAAACAGAAAAGTTTCTCCAGTTTAATTGGAGCTTGCTGAGCCTGACTATGCAGAGTTAGTTATGTACCTACACCATAGCTTAGAGGTGAAGATTTCCTTTTCTTAGGGGTATGGTGAGGACAGTCCAAGTTGAATTACAGTGATGATGACTTCATAATGTGAGTGGATGGTAGCTAATATTTTTGCCTTTTGTATTGCTTGGCTAGAAACAGTTTTGATTTTTCTCTAGGGGTTAGGATGGGGTGACAGCATGGGATTTATGTGTTGGAAATTGTCGTTAGACTGAAAAATGGCTAAATAAGTTTAATTTTGTGGAAAACTCGCACCTTGAGGAAAGAAGTAAAAATTGCAGAACTGTAAAGCTGGCATCTGCAGTTTTCAGTGCCTGTGATCTTCCACTGACCTGTATTACAGTCCTGGCTACAGCCATGCAAATATTTTCTTTAGAGTGAGATGTAGTTTGATTAAAACAACTTTTTCCTACACTCATCAAATGTAACCTGTTTACAGGACAGCCTTCTATCAGAAGGTGAGTGGTGCCTGTGAATTTAATTGGAAGCTTTTGCTGCATGTCAGTGATGTCAAGCCATACCTGAAAAGTAAATTTTGGTAATTAACATTCATCAGGGAGATTCTTTCTCATAGTTTTCAGACCAAAAGTCAGAGTGTTTCATACTTGAATCCTTAAAATGTGGATAAAGTTGCTTTCAGCCTTTCACTTAGCTCAGCCAAACTTCAAACCTCCTTTTTTTCCCCCCCATTTGTTCTTCTGCCATTCACTGAGCACCAGTGGGCACAATTTTTGAGAGATTAGGTCTTTTAGGATCAGTCCTTCTCTTTGTGTTGCTGGCTCAACTTTGGTTCATTCTGGTCTGGCTGAGTTCTAACCTGTGGAAAGCTTTGGAACCCAGAAGCACTGCAAAGTGGAATACACGAATGCAAGTATGTTGAAAGGACAGGGAACATTTCTTGTAACAGTTTTTGGCATGTACACTGTCCCTGTGTTCAGTCTGTTTTCCAAGCATCCAGCAATCCTTCCTTCTCGCTGACATGCCGCTACTCAAAGGCAACAGCAGACCAAAGAGCCCGTTCCCAGAGAATTACTGCTTTGAGATTTCTTGGAAAGAATTGCCTGTGGTATTGGATGTTTGTTGTTTTTGCCTCCCTTTCACCTTCTTAATATGCAATTCTTATTTCCCGCCTCGGTCCCCTTTTAATTGGTGACTGTCACTCCCTCCCCCAGCCAGGGAGATGAGAAGAGAGGTTATTTTTGCTACTGCTGTTTCTCAACTAGGCCACGGGTATACACTAAGTAGTGCAGTAACTTTCTCCATGGGAAACCATCAGTTCTTAGGATTTCTCAAGCTGTGTCCTGGTGGCAGTGCAACATGTTTCTTCTTTAGTTCTGGCTTGCAGTTGTCAGTAGCATTAGCTCCTCCCACATCCCACTTCCTTGTAACCCAATCTGAATAAAGATCATGGGATTTGAACGTGCCTTGCTTTGCTGCCTCTACTCTGAAAGTTTGGGTTGTCTCTGTTCTTCATAAACTGTTCGCTGCGATCTTTACTTTTTGGCTTTGCCTGTTCCAAAGAGCAGTTGACAGTTGTTAAAATCAGTTCTGGGCCAGCCGTGATTTGATGCGATTAAACTGTGTTAAATGTGTTCCAGAACTGTTTCTTGGCCTACATAGCAAACTAGTTAAATTCTAGGTTTGAAATCTATTTATGTATGCTTTGGCCTCGTACCCCTTGGTAAGCTGTCTACTTGTTCAAGGGTCAGAGCACAGGGTCTATGCACGGCATATGATCTTGTTCCTTTAAATCCACTGCCCTCCCATGTCCTTGGGCTTTTTAATTACACTTTGCATATGGAAGTCTTGCCTTGGGAATTATGCACCATTGCTAACTGTAGCAATGTGGTTTCACCACTCGTAAAGACTAACTGTTGCAGTGATGTGATTTTCTTTGGCATCAACTGAACTGGTACAGACCCCACTTTATACTTGCTCTATGTCCTAGTATGTGAGCAGGCTCCTAAGTGGAGTTTTGTATGAAGGTTTGCAACTTTAATTTTTTTTTTTTAAAAGAGTAACTCAGGCCTTGACGAAATGTTGTTCAGGCTTCTAGGAGAGTGTCTCAAAGTTGGGAAGGAAATAATGATATGTTTCAGAGACAGTGCCTTGCTAAGAATGCCAGGCTCCATTATTATTATAGGTTAATTGCCATATAGGCAAACCCTAAACTCTTACCTGGGTTTTTGGCTTATTTTCCTTCTTCCCTTTTCACACAAAACCCCCTCTAACCCGTGCTTTGAAGTACTTAAAACTAGGTTAGTCTCTGGCTGGAGGTGTGTGGTAGAACCTCCTGTTAATTCTTGCTGGGACCTGCCCGTTTTGCAGCAAGAATGCAGGCAAACCCATCTGAATGCTGATCATCTGTGCTTTGTGGAGGATGGAAGATTATTTTTCCTTCGTTTGATACAATTCATGGGCAAGGCAATCCTGGAGCATCTCCATTCCAGAAGCCATGTTAAGTGCCCAGAGCCTACAAGCAGGAGTGTGTGCCCATGGAGGTGAGGGAGGAAAGTTTGGTTTGATTTGGGTTGATTGCATGATAATCATTGGAGTATTTCCTTCTCCTGCTCTCAGAAGATGTTACTGTGAGCTGCTAGCTCAGAATTTGGCCACGTTATTACTAGACCAACACACACAGCAATCCTAAACTGAACAGAACCTTCACAATTTTACAGTTTCTTGACTGGGAAGACAGAGCCCAGGGTCTCAAACTCTAAGATAGTCTGTACTTAAAAAGCACACATATTGACCTCTCATCCCCAAGAAAGTTATGGCAGAAGCAAGTTCTCATCCTCACTGTAACTTTTGATTTTGTTGCAATACTGATATGCAGAGCACCTTCAATACAAGACTAACGTGAAAATAGTTTCCTTGCAAAGAACGTGATTTGCCTTCCTTGTCTCATAATTAATAACAAAGCCATAGAGAACAGTTAAGGAATTATTTGCTGGTTTCTTGGAAAAGATTTGAGATGCAGTTTTTGATGCATGCTATTTAAAAAAAAAAGTGTTCTGGAACAGTACCTGCATTTTCTAAAATATTTAATGGTAGATGCCTGTCTCTGAAAAATATTCTCACATTAAGTATCTTGTATTTTCTAATGTTACAGGAACTGGTAGTTGTTGGTGACTGTACAGACAGGCCATGACGTGGGGCTCCAGAGTCTTTCCACAGTGGCTGGTCCAACACCAGGGTGTATGAACCTCATTTGAGTAGTTTTCCTGTTGCACACTCTGGTATTGAAAATTAATTACTGTAGTGATTATGAATTGGTGTAATCACTGTGATTTTTGTAGGTATGACAAATATTTTAATGTTTAAATAGAAATCACTGTCATTAATATTAATATGAGAAATGAAATATTAATACACAAATAGAAATTGAAGTAAGCTGTAACACAGAAAGATTATCTTGCATGTGTGATGTTTTTATACTTTCCTGTGAGTTGGCAGGATAATGATGATAGTAATTCAGAGTTCTGAATTTCATCCATAAATCTCCAGGTATTTTAAGGGACTGATGAATGCATATTTATTTTTCACATGTATAAGGTGAGGATACAGAAGTATAGGTGGAGGAGTGATTTGCCCAGCATAGCTGGTGACAGAGGTAGAAGAATTTGTCTCCTTTGGTCCCCAATTAACATCTGACCAGCGGGACTGCAGTACCTCCTAAGTTGTAAAGTTAGGAGCAGAACTGTAGGAGATGTTGAGTTGTCAGTGGGGTGTGGTGGAACAGCACAGACCTCAAAGTTCACCAGCACCACTGTCCCAGATCTCTTCTTGAAAATCTGGCTGACCTACTAATAACGTAGGGGATTGTGGTTTTTGTTTCATCATATGAGGACTATAGAGATTTTTGTTATAATGGCAATTTGATACTGTTTTTAGTGAACTGCCTAAATCTTGAAATTTGTAACATCATGTGTTACTGTGATGTGATTTGTTGCTACTTTTTATTTTTAAATAAATCTGAAAGGAGCCTTTAATGCACTGTAGCTTAGTCCCTGAACTTGATGAACAACAAAGTCAGTCTTTTCATTTTGGGAGTCAGTTGCACACAGATAACTGGGAGCTGCTCACCTAAGTAAAAAGTATTCTTGTGCATATGTAATTGCCAGACTTGGGAATGGTCTGGACATCTTTATGGAGATCTATGGAAGCAGAGTGTATCCTTTTATGCTATTTGTACAGTCCCTAGTACAGCTGAATCTCACATCTTAAAGAGTCTGGTTATTGTGTAATTCACATGCACCCTGCTGTTTTCAGTAAGAAGCTGAAAGGGTTCTCACCTCATGCACTAGGAGGGAGGAAGAGCTTCAAGCCTCTGTACCCATCATGAACGTATAAGCATTGCTGAGCGAGCCATTGCTCAGATCATCAAAAGTAACAGTCATCAGTTCTAGATTCTACTTTAACTGTCTCTGCAGAGAGGTTGACAGCACTGGTATTCACCTGAAGCAGTAAAATTGCTGGGGCTTATTTGGAACTAATGAAACTAAGGACTCCTTTGCTTCAGTCATATTATTTTTATACTAGAATAACCCAGAAAGCGTAAAGACCTTGACATTTGAGTCTCTGTGTGGAAGTACTCGATATTTTGAGACCTTGGTTTTCTGGGGTCTTTTTGTTCAATGTAGCCACAGCCATAGAGAATGAAATTTAGCAATAATTTTTCTAAAATCAGCTTTTAGCTGTGGAACTTATGTTACCTGTGCTGTTCTGAAGCTGCTTTGAGATAGTTCTTACCTGTTTATCATGTGCATTGCAACATCTACCTACCTATTTACATAGGTGTTGAGGAAACAAGGGTGATATGAACTAGCATGAGTGATATGGAGCATCATGAGTGGAAGGAGAGCATGGTGTGAGTTATGATTCTACTGTCTGCTTATTTTCTGGTTTGGAGACATGGAGCATTTGCTGATTTAGGGGTTTTCTATATGTGATTTCATTCCTGTGATTAGCATTTCTAAGCACATGACACATATGGTCTCACCACTAAAATACGTTCTGTAAATATGTAAACAGAAAATTACAGAGATGGTCATTGTCCGTCTGTCCTGACTCATCTCCAGAGTTAACCCCACAGGTCTTGGCATGCTTTGTTGGGCCCATCGATAAAACAGATCTTGGACTTCAAACTCAGGAGTAAAACTCCTCCTCTGAGTGGAGTTACCACCTCCTTTTGCTGCTTCCTTAAAGGCACACTTGTCTTAATTTTTTTTCTTTTTAATCACTAGGGCAGGAGTTTGATATTTAGATAGTGTATTCCAGTGTCTTACTGCTTTACTGTTTAAAGTCTTAAACTCTAGAAAACTTCAGCTGATGCACAGAAATCTGTAATTGCATTTTATCTGAAATGAACTGTTTGTTGTGCCAGATTTTCTCAAGGTACATGATGACTAGTAATAATGGGACTTAGAAGTTCTGGAGAGGTGTGAGAGATCATCTACAGTGGTGTCTTTGTTACAAACTCTTTTTCTGGACAAAGTCTGAGATGTCATTGTTGGAGTATTGTCCCAAAATTAATAGCAAGGCTGTGTTTGTTTGGCTGCTTTGAGAAGTTATTAATGTTCTGTCTGAGTTGAGTGGGCTGCTAGTACTGATTAGCTTGTGCATAAGGTGGAGATGGCAATCTCCTTAATTTTGTATTTAATTACAAAGAAAAATCACAGCCAAGAGCTGTCAAATGACTTGTCAGCATTGTACTGTGAGGTAGCTATCAGTAGAACCATGTGACCATTGAGTACTTCATATCTTCCCTTACTGTATGAGTTTTTCTGGTTGGTTGTTGTTGCAGTTTGAAATGAAGTTGTAAATTATTGGGAGGAAGAAAGGTGGTAATTTACCATCTAGGTTGGTGTCTTGAATCTCCAAGAAGCATTTTGAAGGTTTGCTTCCAAAGTTTTTCAGGTACTTCTCACTTTAAACTTGTGTTTTTCTGAGCTTGCCAGTCGTGGTGATCTATTGAGTTCAGGTATTCCTTGAAGGATAAATTTCCTTGTGACATGGAACAGTCAGTGCACGTGTTCTAGCATGGGCCTCTCCCGAGTTTTAATAAATACAGAGGAGTTATGAATGCCTCTTCACTGCAAGAGGAGTGGTTTTTTCCTTCTGCAGATGCTACCTGCAGCATCCATACACATCTAGAAATCGCTCTGTCTCTGGTGTGGTGTATTCTCTTGCTCTGCAGGAAAAATACGTCTTGGAATGCTTACCTCATTAAATAACTTTTAATGAAGCCTTTAAGTAAGAGCAGTTTCCAGTTTACAGCGACTTGAACATGCCACGCTTTGCTTTGTTTCATCATGGTGTAAGCCACTTGCTTGTGTAACTCGGAAACAATAATAAAACAGGCGTGAACAAGCATAGAACAATGTACTGTTCAAGGTGTCTTTATGGGCAAACAGTACCTAAACACCTTTTAACTCGGTTCTGCCTGGCCTGGAAAGCATCAGTACTCTCACCTTCCCCCGTTTTGATTGACTGCTCTCATGGGCCAGGGGTTGGAAGGGAAAATTATTTTGCCTCTGGATACATTGAGCTTTGAGTTGCCTGAAAGGTAACAGCCAGAAGCAGAGCTGTTGTTCTGAGCTGTTATTTGAGGGAGAGCTGCTTCCCTCCTGTTTGGGTTTTGCTTTTTTTTTTCTGTAAGTGTGATGTCATCATTCTGCGAGGTCTGCGCCGCTGCATCCTCCAGGAAAACAAAACGGGGGACGAGACCTGAATGTCAAATGCAAAAACCAAGCAGATCTGATTCTTCCTCTCCTCCTTCCCCCCTTTTTCTTTGAAAGGAGCTTTCAAGCTGACTTTGTGCAACAGGAATTAGCTTAATAGAAAAAGAGAGAAACAGTTATTTCTTTTCAGTTCTTACTATCAAATCCTCAGAAATAACTAGCTGAAGGATGTGATTTACTATGGGCCAGATGCGAATACATGGGCATTTTATAAATACTCAAGTCCTGCTTGCTTCAGGGATCTCTTTCCTTTTAATGTAACCTTTCTGGTTTTTACCTTTTTGGAGGTATTTAAATAAGCACTGCACATTGACTTCTTGATATGTTTGTGTTGGTTTCTAGCAGAGAACTGTCCCATACGCTTCAGGAATTTGTATAAATACTATGGTAGTACTAACAGCAGCCTTCCACCAAGATTACTGTTGGGTCCTGGCCAGGGTCAGGGGAGCAGCCAAAACCAACTGTAGGACTGATATAACCAGGATGATTTTTGTTCAAACCTGTGAAATTTAATAGAAGAGAGTATCTGCGTTCTTCTTTATAGGAGCCCTTCTGTAGCTTAAAGGCAACTGCCTGTCACGCAGCTTGTTAGTTATACTGAGCAGTACAGTTCATGTAAATATGGACAGGCTTAATTCTTTTTCAGACCAGAGCTTTAAATATTCCCTCACTCCAAATGACTTAAAAAAACAATTGGCAGAGAGACCTTTTAAGGTTTTTGGAGGCCATAAACTCTGGAGTATTGCTCATGAGAGGACAGGCTGGTGGTCTCGGAGAAGCTGTCCAGATGCAGTAAGAACTTCTGGGCAGCAAGCAACACTGGAGCTGATATTCTTTGCCCCATTGTGTGCAGGAACCCTAATTACTTCTTGGTTACTCTTTATAGCTTGAGTCCAAAAAGTAAATACTGCTTTCTGGCATGGCATGTTGAGTTCTCAGTGGCTCCCTGTCCAGCTGGACTGCAGGGGTGATCTGCATGCACGATGAAGGAACAGTTCTTGCTTTTTGCTGGCCGGTTGTTAGGGCAGTATATGCCCAAAGGTATCAGGAGGTTGTCCTACTTTCCTAGCTGCAAACTCCTTAGAATTTGTAAAATGGACACCTGACTTTTCCTTTGTTTATTAGCCAACAGGAGCGTTCAGCAAATAGACTTTCTTTTAATAAAGGAAATGTTGCTTGATACTTTTCTTCCCTTCCCCCCCCGCCCTTATTTTTCTGTTCTTACTGACAAACAAAAGGCATAATGCATTATTCCAAACTGCTGAAAAAGAAGCTTCAAATTGCCAGGTATGAAATTATGCTGCTTGTTCAGTTACCAGTAGGAAACGGCATGCGAGATGTTTCAAAACCTACAAAGGAGAAAGTTCTTTGTATGTGTGAATTTAGTATTCACAAAAAGATATCAGATTGACAGCCTTGGAGGTTGTGGAGATTAGAATTTTATTTATCCCTAGAGTAGGTGCAGTGCAGACTGTTCCTCAAACACACACCATCGTGCCATCTAATGAAGGATGGTAACTGGATGGAGAGGATAGAAGCTACTACCAACATCTATAACTGTATGGCACAGCTGGAGCAGCATTAACCTGTATGGTCCAAAAGGCTTCCTTAAGATGGTCTGCAAATATGTGACATATAGAGTTCTGACTCTATCAAGATATGGAAGTAAAGCAGCAGAGGACAAGGACATGAGAACAGTCTCAAGAGAGCAGCAGGACAGATGTTGTCAGGGAGACATTAGAAATGTTCAAAAATAAATCACATGCTTGTTTGGTTTGGTTGTGATGAGTTTTTCCCCAGGAACAGGTCTTAGTGTTCTTTCTCCACTTTCATTTTAGAAAATGGACATCTCTCACAAAACACTACACTTTTCTTACACGACACCTCCCAGAAACCCTCCTATTTCCCTGAAGGATATATCAGACATTTTTAGACGAGGGAAGGTGGCAGCATTAGTTTCAATGCTGTCACCGTATCTGTCCACGTTTCCTTAAAACGGTCCTCTCTCTTATTTAAGAATCTACCTCACACCCAGCTACAGCTGTAGCAAACTAGTCCTTGTTCTGAGGTAGAAAAATCTGCTGTGTTTTTTACTTAAATTTTAAGAAAGCTCATGGAATTTAAAAAAGAGCACATGAGAAATGTAGCCTAACCCATGGTAGCTATGCATGTTTAGATTTTACTGTGCCACAGATAATTCATACCGAGAAACTGTATTAAAAATTATCCTAGTGAACAGTAGAAGCTTTAATAAAGAGCTTTTCCTTTTTGGATGGAAGCAATAGTTTGCACTCGGGTTGGATGGTATTTAGTTGTTGGTGAAAGTAAATAAAATCATCTCTATGAAATAAAGACCGTTCAGTCTGAAGTTCAGCTATTACCACTCTGCAGTATTGAAATGTATTGTCCACACAGATTGAAGAAAGCACATTGCAGCTCAGGCCAACAGTTGCACAGCCTGCAGAGCGAGGACAGCCTTGCATGACTACCATTGGCCAACTCTGTCAACTGCACCTGTGACATTTCCATTCACAGATTCTTTGGTCTTATGTTGGATCTCAAAAGTATGCAAAGACCAGAGCTCTGGTGACTAAAGGTTCTTTCATCTGTTTTTCATTTTCACTGCATTCTCCTAAGAGGAACTGCCAAAATTCAATGTGTCACATTTGATCAATAGTTTTATTACCAAGGCTTAAAAAGCAACTGATTTTGCTGAGTACTTGATAGAGTGTCAGTAAACACTCTTATCTTACAAAGATGTGAACTGTGTGCCTAAGAAGTGACCTGTCAAAGTTCACAGCAAGAGCAGAAAGGTCTGAAGTCTTATGTCAGCCATAAAATACATAGGATCTCTGTTTCTTTTTCAAATGCCCAGTCTATTAAAAAGAGGTGCATTTCATGATCTTCCATCTCAATATAATTTACATTTATCACAAGACAGAGTGTTAAACCTTAGCAAAACAACAGCTGGGTCAGTGAGTAATGGAATTATGACTGCTAGCACCTTTTGCCTCTTCAGTACCAGGCTGCATACAAGCAGGGAACGTGGAGGCTGAGGGCTGCCTCTGTTCCAGTGGCTATTCAGAGGCAGATGTTATCAAATTCCTTCAACATCTGTTTAGATTTCAGGAGGCAAGTACCCACATCATGTACAAAAAAACACCCCACCCTCACATCCTTTTTGGCAGCCAGCTGTTTGAAGGAGCGTAGAGAAAGGAGCTCCTCATCCCTAGAGGCTGCCTGGGAAAGGCACTGGGAGGGTGTGACAGCAGGATAATACAGGAAATTGTTGCACTATTGCAGTCTGCACTGCACCTACTCTAGGGATAAATAAAATTCTTGGTTGCTTTGACCAAATCCCTGTTTGCCTTCTTATCAGGGCCTCCTCACAACAGCCACCACTGCTGTCCAGCAAGGCACAGGCTGCTGTACTAGCTGAGACAAAAGCCTTCAAGCTCAATCGCTGCTAGCAGTGAATGCTTCAGGAGAGGTATAAGATCAATTGGCTTTTTCTTTGCAATGCTATTCCTTTACTACTTCTCTCAAAGGTCAAGTCAGTCTTGGAAAAGTCACCTGTTGACAGCTTGCTGCCTCACCTCATGCAAAAGCTGAGGCTTTGGAACAGGCAGGACAACCTTGTTTTTAGAAAGCCCAAGTGTGAGAGCAGGTTCCACCATATCTCAATTAACCTTTTATTTAAAGTCACAGAAAATAGTTTTGTCCATCGACTGAAGTAATCGAATTCTTGTTCACCTCAGCTGAGGGTGAGGAGTGGAAATGGTTGCCGACTATTTCTTTTTCATTCATTTGCTTTTGTGAATGATTGCTGAGAACAGCTGGATTAAGTGGCTTTGTGTGTGAGCACACAAAGGAGCTGTGAAATATAAAGGTGTTTGGATCTGTGCTGTTGGAATAGACCAATTCCTGATTTGAGTTTTCTGTCAAATTTAGGATGGATGTGTTCCTGCTTGAGCTGAAATTGCCTTTTCAGCTTTAAAATACTTTGCCACTTACTAGGTGTGTTCAAGGGACTTAAGTGCTTTCCTCTTCTCTTCAGGCCAGAAGAAAGGGCTGTATTTCTTGCTTGGGAGCTGAAGAGTTGTTGTACAGGCTAGTTGTTTTGTTGTTTTTTTTTTTTTTAAATACTCCCAATAAGGGTCAGCCTAGGTTAAGATGGACCTTGGGCATTAAAACCTGCTGTGTGGGCCGTGTTTCTGAATTGTTGTTCCAAATATTTGCTTCAGGTGCAGATGCTGACCTACCTCTTTTCATCCCTTGTGTTCAGGACAATTAGTAATAGTGCCAAAAGCAGAAAAGAGAGAGATTTTTTTAAAGCAGGTTTTTGGAGAAAAGATGTACTCATTTACCTTCTGCCTGTGCACACTGATGTATCGACTTAACCTGTCTTTCTAGTGGAGAGGCAGCCCAGCAACAGGATTCCTGAGTCTGTGATTTGATGGACGTTTTAGTAAACCTGCTGTGAGGGAAGATCTGAATTTACAGGGTATGTTCCACTGTGGTAGATTCTACTCTTCTGTAGTGCTTGCAGATACTGGTCTTCACAGAAAAAATAGCACTTGAGGGCTCCATCCATGTGTCTTTCTCCTAGCAACATGTATAAAAAATAGTTATATAGGCAAATAAAGCATAAAAGTTAATTTCTTTTATAAGTTCTATCAAGATAAGAGACTGCTTTTGGTGGATGTCAGATTGAGGCATCACTTTTTTCTGTTGTATCTAGTGAGAGGACAAGCGCTAATGGGAAGGAAGCTGGAACACAAAACATTCCATTTAAACATAAGGAAAAACTATATCACTATGAGGGTGAGAGAGCCCTGGCCCAGGCTGCCCAGGCAAGGTGTGGAGGCTCCTTCTTGGGAGGTTTGCAAACCCGCCTGGACACGTTCCTGTGCCCCCTGATCGAGGGGAACCTGCTTAGCAAGTGGTGATCTGTAAAGGTCCCTTCCAACCCCTACCGTTCTATGATTCTTTGTATTTGCAAGACAATTCCTGGAGTGGGGGCTTATTCCTTCGTGGAACCCACTATAACAAAGCACAGAGCTAATCAGAGGGTAAACCAACGCTGTGTGTTGCTTGGGTACTTTGCAGCTCCTGCTACAGAGCAGACACTTATCCTCAGATAGCAGCTGAAGATGCTCCAGCCCTGGGCTACGGGAGATCAGAAGGACTTGCTCCTGCAGGAGAGGCTCCTCTCTTGTTTCCAGTTCCTAGACTATCGGGAATCTCTGCCCTGTGTTGAGTGAATCATTCCTGGAGAGCACCCAGGCAGTGTGGAGGAGGAAAATGCCTGGTGTGAATGCAGGAGGTATAAAAGTCAGATGAGAAGGGAGAGATAAGAATACATCAGGACAGAAGTACAGTGAAACTGGGGCTGCAGAGGGATCAGAGAGGAAAGAGCTACAACTGATGGAGAAATGGAGCTGGAGGTTTGCAGGAGAGGTGACTTGGGAGCCCAAAAGCTGGGGAGAGAGTCAGCAGGCAAAGCTGGGTTGGCAAGGGAAATGGCATGTTGAATTCTGACACTTTCTAATTTTGGAGTGCTTGCCTTTGTAACCTTAATAATTTTATTCTAATACACTAGATACAAAAATTGCATTATATGTTCTGAGGAATTTGGTTACTATGGTAATGGGTATATAAGTACACAGGAGATAAGATGTCAGCAAACGGAACAGCTGTAATGTAGCACACGAACCTGTGACTGCATGAATTTAGGAAGCAGGCCATTACAAAGTTCTCCTGCTATCTCACAACTGGGATGTCTGTTCCTATGTGAAAATGACTTCAGAAGGGGGTTTATAGAATTTCAGCAGATGTGCCCAAAATTTTGGGTTAAACAGACCAAGTACCTTCCTTCTCTGCCAGGATGGAGAGGTCTCTGTTCCCCCCCAGCGGCTGGAAGTGCAGGATCAGTGCACCTGTGTGGCCAGGCAGACCACAAGCCTGCAGGATGGGAGTGTGTTGCTGCTGCATACCCTCTGCTCTGGCACCCTCCTTCCCCCTTGCTCTGAGCCATGACTTATTCCTGGAGTCATGGAATTAGTTCCCCCCTCCTCATTGTTGGTGCCTTGTCTAGATGAATTTGGCATAGTGCAACTGGTACCTGTTTTTTATATCCTTGCCAGAAGCTGTTGTTTTCATTACAGCAGCTGGATGGTGGTGTGATCTTGCTCAGCCATAGCAGTTGTGAAAGGTGATGGGGAGCAAGAGCATCTTACGGAGTGTCAGGCAGAAATGTGAGGCCTTAGTTTAGGGCAGCTGTGAGGAAGGGCTGTTAGCGTGGTCTGGGAAGTCAGTTCTTTCTTCTGTATCGTAAAGGGAGGCAAAACTGACTTGCTTTTATCAGCCAACAGGCTAAGGGAATACATATTGGATCTCTGTCTGTACATATCCCTCAGTATTAAAAAGGGAAGAAAACTAAAGACAGTAGGGGAAAAGAATAAATCAGTGTAAACTGACAAATGAAAACTGTAAATCAGCCTTAATCAGTTCTTACTCCTAAATTACTCCTGATCAAAATAGGAATGGGGTTCTGGAGCAGCCAGAACCAGCCAGCAAAGCCTCTGGCTTTGAGCAGTTCTCAAGAGCTGGTTATTATTTGATGATTGGATTCTATTATATAGTTGCTTAAAATAGCAGGAGCAGGACTTAATAGGACTTTCAGTCCTGTGATCTTAACTATGCAATTGAGATATATTCTGTATTTGAACCACTGCTACCTAAATTGTTTTGTGTATTAGATGAAGTGAGCATTTTCCCCATGAAAGCAGATAAAACTCACCAAATTAAAAGGGTATACTTGTTATCTTAATATGTACTGAAGACTAGATTTTATTTTAAGTGGAAGGCATAAACAGAAGTGATCTAGACCTTGCAGAACCCACTGGAGAAACGTTTCTTCAAGTAGGTAAACTAGTGCAAAGGTGGTTTCTGATCTGTTGTTTTTTTGCTTTTGATTGTTTGACTCATCCCCCTGCTGTGTGCTGTTTGAAAAATTGTTCTTGATCATGGCAGGGTAGAGGAGGGGAGAGGGAGGGAAACAACTGAACCTGAGCTGGAGTAAAACAGGACAAATTGCCATGACTTCAGGAAATTCCTGCAGGAGAGGAGGAGCTCGCAGACTCTAGAAATGTGAGAAATAATTGCTCAGTACAGGTACTGCCTTTATGAGTACAGATAATCTGGTGGAACAGATCTCAGTTGCAGAAGGTTTTAAACTCTTTTGATGCTGATCTGTGTTTGAATCCCTTCTTGAACCTCCTTTAAGTTACAAACTTAGTAAGCAGCTGTACACTCTTGCTGTAGTGCTGACACCTTCTTCCTGTTTGCTCTGTTAGGTTGGTTCCTCCTTCCAAAGAACAGTATAGTCCTTCTCTGTTGATCTGTTCTCAAATGGCTTTTCAGCATTTGCCAGTGATGAGGGTCCATCCCATACGTGCACCTTATACTAGAACCTAGTAAGGTATTTGCCTCATTATTTTTGTGCATGACAATGTTTGGCTTGTTAGTTCATAGTGTATCACAGTTGCCAAGTGATTAGCATATTACTTCCACCAATTGTTAGTTCAATTAATTCTTTGGTTCAGTTTGGCCGCAGCCTTTGTGGGCAACTTCTCTGGAGCAGCAGCTGTCAGAAGGGGACAGCACTTGTGACTTGTGTTGCTCTGGAGCAGCACTGATCTGGAGCAAAAACATCAGGTTTTTGTGACAGCTGCTTAACTTTTCTCCATAGATCAGCAATGTTTAATCTACAAAGTTTATTGAAGGACCAGCTTTCTTGATGTATGGTCTGTGACAACACCAGACCTTATACTTAGTCATTTTTTTGTGCAGATGATTTACCCCCTTTCCTGTACTCTTGCTGTCCTGTGCAGCTGCCTGAGGCTTCTCACTGTCACAGCTTAAAGATTATTCCCACAGAATCTTCTGGTTTTCTCTTGGATTTTTCTGTTTATATTTCACTTCATTTTCTACTTTAGATTCTTCCTACTGGCTTCAGGTTCACTGGGCTCGTATTTGCTCCAATAAGAGTCTGACCTGTGGACAGGGGATTGGACATAGGCCCTGGCTGGGATGGACTTGTGTCCCAGTGTTCTTCACTCCAGTGAATTCACTTGCAAGCTCAATTTAAACATTCTTCTTTTTTTCTACTTATTGGTCAGAAAGACTTTGAATTACTTCCTTTCAGGCCTTCTTTCTAAAACTATGTGTGATACTACTACTTTTTAATTGTGTATTTTCTCAAGGATAATTATCTATATTGTGAGCTTTACTAGCTTATTCCTGAGTTATTTATGCTGAATCCAAAATAGCTAATTTGCTTCCATTTACTGTTTTTATTGTTCTGGGGCAAAATTGCTTAGAGGTCAAGGAAAAGTTTCTTTAAACTCAAATCCCATTAGGATATCTGACTATTTTTTTTATGAGCAACTGGAGTTTCCCAGTATTTTTGCCTCTAGACTTAACTGACTCAACAGCTGACCATTTGCTAACCTCTTCCTGACCAGTGTGCTGCCAGCACAGCATCTCCTGCACTGGAATTGTTATAATGTACACTCTTTAGACTGAGAGACATGGCCACAGAGGGTTGTCTGTAGGTGATGCAGTGACAGAACATGTATTCATGAACTGCTTTATGTAGTAGAGGCAAAGAGTTGGCAACAACTGTTAATGAATTAATTAATGAGTTGCAAAAGAAGAGGGACAGAAGATTTCATTTTTTCCACTTGCCTTCCTCATAGCTTTGCTAGCCTAAGGAATTACTAAATTTAGAGCTGACCTTCTTAATAAATGTACCAGAACTATCACAAGCAAAGACATTCAGGAGATGTTAGTGTTTAATATGTCAGGGTATGGTTGGCACTCCTTGAACGTTCACAACGTTGGACTTCGAAAAATGAATGCTGGCTGTTCTTCAGCTGCTCTGTCGGTCTGACTCTTGATCCCATGGGACGTTTCGTTTTAAATAGAAGAAAAAATACAGAATTAATGTTTCAACTGCATCAGTAATGTCTTTTGTTTGTGTTATTTAAGTGGTAGGGTCAGTGGTAAGTTTGGTGTTCCTTGGGTAAGTGTCATTGCAAAAATTGCCGGTTAGCAAAACAAGTATTTCCAGGAGTACTGCTAGTGTTGTGTGTATTCATGTTTTTCTCTAACTGGCATATGTAACTTGTCAAAATAGATTTAGTTTGTTCAGAGTATGTGTCTTGAACAAGTTACCAGGCTTATCTGGTTAGAGTTCTCTGTTCCACTACATTGGTAGAGGATTGTAGAAATAATCAGAAATACAGACAACTGTTTCCATTTTGTTTTAAATGGAAAGCATGTGATAACTGTTGCACTGTCATCTTTGCTGTTGGTATGGATCATCCTAACAAATATTTATACCCGGCCCAACCCAGAAACACAGATCCTGGACTTGTCAACAAAGATTTGAGAAACTTAGATTTCCAGCCTTTTTTTTTTTTCTGCTAGTGGTATTCCTGAAAAGTAAACATCCAAATAGAACAGCTCAGCGGGATCAGAAAGTGTGCTGGGGTAAGTAATTCAGGGAGTTGATGATGGACATTTTAGTGTCAGAATCTTGAGAGGAAATCAAAGCAAGCCACAGAGTTTACAAGTGCACGTATGAGGGAAATGCAAGCAGTACTCTAACATAAAAGTATCTTCCTGAGGCTATTCTGTGAAGAAGTATAATACAAGAAAAAAAAATACAGGTAGAGAATCAGAGAAAAGAAAGATTAAAAAATCTGCAAAGAAGTTTTTCCAGGATAGGACCACTCTTCAAAAATGATTGTAGAAGAAATTGAAAAGGGAATCTTACTGGAGTGATAGACCTGCTCTTTGTCAGAATAAAAAAAATATGCCCTGTTGGGGAAGAAAATCCTGTTTCAACATAGATGTTCAAACAGGCAAAAAGCTGCCAGTTCACCACAGTATCCAGGTGGAGATTCATCTTATTATCATAATATATTCATCTTAGAAAGACACAGATGAGAGTGTGTGAAGGATATAAAGGAGACAGCATTTGATGACCATTTATTGCTATCAGCTTTTTCTATGGAAGGGGATCTGTTCCTTTGCAGTAAGCCAGCACTGTTGTTACACAGGTATAGCTGGGGTTGTAGACCGCATGAAATGCTCCTTACTGGCATAACACAAGTTCTGGAAGTATCCAGCACAGCTGTAACATCTCACCTGCTTCAGAAGGCTTTGACAGCAGACGTGGCTCCTGACTTGGAGACAGTGAGATCTTGTCTTTTCCTTTTCCCTGGGGACTGGCAGGAAGTAGAGGAGCATCTTGCATGAGCCCAAGACAGAAAGAACCATGTCTCAGTGGGGCTTTCAGTGGTCCTCAGTTACTTTCCACAATCCAGGTTTCTCTTCCCATTCCAGGGGGTTTTGTTCTGCTTGTAGTTGACACCATTTCGGGATGATTCTTTTTTTCGTGAATTTTGTGACAACATTTTGGACTTTTTCTGAATATGAAACATTTTTCTACCCGTCTCTTGTGGAGTGGTGTTCATCTACACTTCCCTTTTCCTTAATGCCAAACAGCCCTAGTTGGAGCAGTGTGGAGAACAAGTGTACCAAAAAGAAAGATTGTAAGGTAATTAAGAGAAAGACAAGTTCATTACTTTGTCAGCATTTTTTCATCTGAGCTGTAGCTCACTATTGACTGTTGAAAGTTGAATGGTTGGTAGGATCCTGAGGGAGATGTTCCTGAGCAATCCTTTTGCAGGGCATGGGAGAAGCCAAGTGCCACTTGCTACGTCTCCAGGTTTTTCCTGTTTCATTTCTGGGAATATTTTTTGTCTTGCTTAATTACCACTCTAGGAAGATTTCCAAATTGTAGAACTAGGAGGAGAAAAAGTAACATGTTGTTAGCCTGGTGGGAGAGGCTTACCCAAGTATGCAAGTGGCCTGTGGTATGTGGTTTCACATGAATGAAGTGACTGAAATTGCCGTCCATTTTGAGGGGCTTGGAGATGCTGATAGACTTTCCATTTTGATAGTCACCTAGAATACAACTGTCTTGATACCATCTGCTGAGGTGTAATTGAGCGTGGATGGGAAGCTGATTTTTAGCTGTTCAAGGAAACAGCCTTTTTCTGCTATGAGCAGAGTAACTTGTCTTCCATGTGTGCAGTGCATGTTAAGGCACTTGAGCTGCTCTGCTCTGTCAGAACAAAAAAGCCAACTGGGTGCACCAGATCCTGGGTTAAGAGGAGTTTTAAGGAATGTCCACAACTTGGTGAGTTTCCAGGGCATTTCTTTTTCAGTTGGGAAGCAATAAAGAACATGGTGTATAGTTTTGACAAGCTTACTTGGAAGGAGAAGTTGGGCACAGTGATCAAGATTGTACTTTCCCAGTGATCATGAAGAACCCTATGAACATGTGTCCCTGCATTTGTTGACGTGTGCAGAAGGATGCATAGAAAACGATCCTGAATCTGGCAGCATTGCACTGGCTGCAGATCAGCCAACAGAACTTCTTCGGTCTGTGCCTTCGGAGAAAGGACCCACTACAGCAGGCTGGCTAGCACCTGGCTTTTGACGAGCAGCAAATAAAGTGATGGGACATGTAGAGGGTAATGTCTCTCTGCCCTTTATCTTTCTAGACACAGTAATTCCATGCATATAATTCATCAGACTAAAAAATTTCAAGGCTGATTTATATGTAGATTGCAAAGTAAGTCAAAGGTAGTAACATTGTTCCTAGAGCCACATATATCAGCACTACTTGGTATGACAAGTGTTCATTTCTTCTGATGCTTGTACCTTCATCATCTTTTCTGATGAATCCACACCAAGAGTACAGCCCTTCTCTTTATGATACCAGGTTAGAGCCAGATCATCACTCTTAAATCCCCATGAGTTTGAAAGGTGGATATTGCAATATACCATTGTTGCCTGAAGAGAATACACTGGTGATGCAAAATACCAGTTTTGCCTGAAGAGTGTACATTTCAGAGTCAAATGAGTAACTTTTAACAATCCCTGCTCAGATAATGCATAGGCCATTCATCACATTGCTTTCTCTTTCCATACTTTGTGGCCTTGTTTTGCAGTGTTGTAAGTCAGATATGTTATTCTCTGTAACATACAGCCAGAGCTCAGCCTCTTGTGCTTGGCAGCACCGTCTTGATCAAGTGGTCATGTGCTGGGTATGCAGCTAAGTTAACCTGAGGTAGCCTCTTTGGGGTCTCAAATACATCAAACTTCCTCTACCCAAACAAAGAATATTATATGATACTGAAATTCAGCTGAGGATACCTCTGCATGGTTCATAACAAAACATCTCACACATGCTGATATTTTTAATGTGCTAGAAAACTCTTAAGGTGAATTTCCTTCTGAAAATGCATGGAATAGTGACTATTTCACATTTTGCATGCAAGCAGCAACTTGCATTCTATAGTTTTGCTTACTTTTTTTTGACCTTACAAGCTTTTACTGAATCTTTTGAGTCAAGCATTCAGTGCTATACAGAAATGTTTTAAAGTCTGTGTTTTAAGCATTCTTACCATCTAATCATTTTTTAAGCATTCTTACTGTCTAACTCTCACTTTAGGAATAATTTCAAGTAAAGAGAAAAACCAATCAGAAGTGATGTTTTTCAATAATTTCAGTTTACTGTGTTTGTGATAGTGGTGGAAATTCTCATTGTCAGCTGGAAACCATTCAGGAAATTTTTATAGTGTGTTGAGAGGATAATTTAATCTCAGTTTCAGGCGCTCCCCACATCTGACCCATATGCAAGTAAGAGAAAAATCCCTTTTCTGTTCTTCAACTGCTGCATGATGACACTCATTCCTCATCTATTTGATGCTCTTGCATTAGATCCTGCCAGAGGAAATAACATGAAATTTGGGAACTGTTTGCATATGCAATGCAGATGCTTGAAAAAATAAATACCTCTAAATAACAGTTTCCAAATGAAGTTGTTGTGAGTGAGAAGACCTGCAAAGGACCAGTACTTTTCTTTGCTGAATATTCACTTAATAGTCTTCGATGTTAAGAGTGTGGATCTCTAAAGATCATAGGTGCTATAACTGATTTGGTTGGTTGGTTGGTTTTTAAAGTGTTGTGTATATTCCATCAGGTAAAAATACAGACAGTGCTATAATGGTACTAGAGTTGTTAGAGATTTTACTATGCTAGGTGTATCATACAACAGGTGACTATAAAATAAATCAAGACTTACGTAAAGAATTGCAAACAGATTTTTGTTTATAAGTCAGTAATGGATGATGACATTGCTGTCAGCCTCATTAGCCATCATAGGAGGCTGTGTAGCGTGCCTCTTGGTACCTGGTGAAATGGAGAGACACAGGATGATGGGTGCATAAATCTGTTGTTTCTATTTGGTGCACACATGATACTTGTTTAACTCCAGTGACAATACGTTTGTGTATAGAAACTGAAGATTTTTTTTTAATTTGATTCCTTGAAACTTCATTTGCATGTCCAAAGTGACAGAGCCCTGGCACAGGCTACGCAGGGAGAGTGTGGAGTCTCCTTCTCTGGAGGTTTTCAAACCCCCTCGGACACATTCCTGTGTGACCTGATCTAGGTGGGACCTGCTATGGCCAGGGGCTTGGACTGGATGATCTCTAAAGGTCCCTTCCAGCCCCTGCCATTCTATGATTTTGTGAAAGTGTGTTGGTTTTTAATGCTAGTAATCTATAAGCAGGCCTGTACTGTAATTTGGTTTCTGTAAACTTTAGAACCATCTTAAGGAACTAGGGAGGCTTTGATACATCTCATAGTTAGCGTAACCGAATACTTTCTAGTCACTGTCACTCCTGCTGAGTTGATCTGGATATGAACTTCAGAAATAATATGATGGATAAGTGGAAATCTCAGTGAGTAGGTTCTCTTCTCTTTTGCATGGAAGGCTAAGTACAGTCTCAGTACATTGGTTTATTACATAAAAACAATTCTCTTTGATCTTGAGAGATATTTTAGTGTGGTGTGTGCAGATTTTAATTTATCTGAGGTCTCCGTAGCATAAGGCTAAAATATGCACGTTAAATATGGCAACTGACCATGTAGAGCTTTGCTTGTTCTGCTGTGCAGGATCCCAGGGGATGTTAGTCACAGGGGTGGGTCTTACTTCAGCTTGAGATGACACGGCAGGGAGGCGGAAAACTCGGAAGAGAACAGGTCTGACCCCATCCTCATCTTCAGCTTCCTTATGTCAGTGCTTCAAGGTGTGTGTACGTTTAATATAGCCATAATTACAGGGAATGCAACATCTTACTGATTCATAGACTTTTGTGAATGTGTCAGTGTGGTTTCTACCAACTGGCAGTTGTTCAGATGAAAGTAATTTGATAAAACATTTAAGCCTATAGTTGGTGTCATTTACATTAGTAATGATAGGTAGTAACTATAGTTCAACCTACTATATAGAAATAGAGTTGGTTCAATCTTGTGCTTTGGTTTATTTTGAGTCTTTCTCATATTCCTACAGCGTCCTGTTGATTTCCAGTTGAATTGATCTAAGTACCAGTAGCTGTCTTCATGCAATGCAATATTCTCTTTTCATATAAGTGACAACTAGGAAAAAAAGGTGAAATTTATTTTACCTAATTTTAGCAGCCTGTAAGGTGGCTTGTAGGTAGGCTGCATGTTCAGCCGGCAGAGGCACAGGCACAGTCAGAGGGTGTTGCATGCTATTTGCAGTGCCTCTTGGCCTCAACCAGGATCCAGCCACCTGATCTGAGCTGCCTAAGGTGAGATGATCAGTCCCATGCACTGGGAGCAATTGTATTTAACAGTATAGCTGCACAGATCTAAAAAACTTGTAGTGATGAGTCTGCATCAGTAGAAGAATATAAAATACAGTAGTGCAACTTGACCATAATTTAGAAAAACAGCTGGTACATGATTTCATTTTCAGTGCAGTTGAGCTGCTGCCATTTTTTTAATCCTAAGACCAGTCTGTATTTTTATTACATTTAAAATAACACAATGAGCACGTTGCATGCTGCTGCTTCTCCTAACCTCCATTTCCCCAACATGTTGAGGTGCTTTTATTGCAAGGCAGGAGGCAGAACATCTCAGCTGCTGGCACTGTTGGGCTTCACCAGGCAGCACAAGTTGTCTAGGTAAAAAGAACACTAAGGGCATTTAATATTGTAGTATCCATTAAAAAATGGGAGTATTTTATTATAGCAAGATGATGTAGAGCTTTCTTATGGATGGAGTTTACATTAATTCATTTTCTTGTTCCATCTGAGCAGATGAAATGATGAGCATAGTGTCATGCCCACATGGGTGACTGTTCCATTCAATAGGTTTTAATACTTTCTGTTTGCATTCTCTTGCATTAAAAAGCAGCAATTATTTCCAAGAATAAAGATAATTAAATTTGTCTTGATGCTTTTGGGATTAAAGAGGGAAAAGCTGTATTTTAAGGTGTATCACAATAGATGAGTTCTGCTCCAATGTGCCTTTTGACGTCCTGCAGTGCAGTTGCTGGTCCTATACCACTTCTGCACATACTGTCAATGAGCCTGGTAAGAGTTTTAGCAGAGATAAAAAGTGTTGCCTGTTGATGCCATTTCAGAGGCATGTTTAGAAATGATGCCAAGAATGAGTCTGGTGGCTGGTTTGGCATTGGGGTAGGTGGGAAGGGGGAGAAGGCTGTAATCCATCTCAGCTGTGTGTGTGCAGGGCTTTTCTCCTTGCTCCGGCTCGCACACGCACGCTCGCTTGCGGGGACATGTGACTTTTGGCCATATTAGCAGGTTTATCCAAGCCTAGCCCCTCTGACTAACAGATGTAGGGAAAAGGGCATTCTGGGATTGCAGCAGTTGCTTTTGAACAACAATGTCCTTTTTGTAAGAATCTGATGCTTCTTAAAAGATGGAACATGACATCATTACCGTCGATCCAAGAAACATTCCTTCAATAATACTGAGTGTGCTCTGGTTATCAGCTCCCTTCCCCCAGCTCCTCTCTCTTGCTCTTCTGACTGATGCTTTTTGTCTATTGTTTCATTGGGGGCTGTAAATGTGAAACAGTTGTCTTTCAGTGTTACGTGCTTGTTAGAGCTGGAATCAAGTGGAATATTGTTGGCTTGTTTGAAAGAAAGGAAGAAAAATAACAAAACCCGCACTTTTCTTCTAGTCTTCATAAATGTAGCGTGCTTCAGGTACCAGCTGAATTGAAGCTAATTATTTCCCTTCCCACACTGTATTAGTTACTGGCTTATGCAACGGAAGGTGGAGATCTCACAGCCCTGTTCCTGTGCATCTCGCTCGGCTCCATTGGCAGTTGAGTATGTCGTGTGCTGATGCCATCTGCTTCAAAGGCTCCTGTAAGGATCCTGTCTTGATGCGAAACGTGTGTGCATTACTGCTCTTGTGAGCACACAGGCAGGGTTGTGAACTGCTGCATATTTTCTCTGTGTGTATATATATATATATATCTCTATGTGCTTTTATACTTGGTGCACCACTGGGATTTGAATGTCTTTTTTTTTTCCTTAGCCCCTGAGAACGGGCTATCATGGAAACTCGTTTTAGGTCACACTATAAATCTTTTTGAATGCTGACTGCTTGGTGGAAAGCTACAAAAATGCTGGATTTTGCTTCTCTTCCCTGTATTCTTTCTCCCACGCATGTCTTCATCAGAAAAACTGGAGATTCTTGTAGACTTTAGAACTAGGTATATCTTGGCTGTCTCTTGCACAATCATGCTCTCCTTGTGGTGATGCTGGCAGTTATTTGAGCTAACAAGGAGCAGGCAGTCTTTGGCACTTTCACATGCTGCAACTGTCTAGAGAAGAGTATCACTGAGCGTAAACATGCAGGAGTATGTCTTTTTCCATCCTTGTAGGAATTGCTTCACAGGGAGGGGAAAACAAATGATTCACTGATGGTCTAGAGGCTTGGAGAAACATGGAATTTATAGTGTCCAGAAAAAGGAGGAAAGATGGACAGTGACAGGGCCTTCTGATACATTAGTTAAACATGGGGTTTATCTTTTGTGTGTTTTTTTTTCTTTCTGGTATGAAGATGTAAAACTTTATTTAAAAAAAAATTGAGATATGAAATGTGAATATAAAAAGCACAAGTCTTGAGCAGACAGGGATTTTTAGAGAGCTATGTGATTAACTGTTTGCCAGTGACACAGAATTGTTTTTATTGGTGATAATTTACAGGGAATTGAGAGGAAATCTAATATCCAAACCCTTCCTTTAGGAAGAATGATTAAAAAAAAGTGCATTTTACTTGTAGTGGTTGTTTGGCATCAGCTGTTGTAAGGATACAGTAAGATTTTAGCCCAACTTGAAAGTATCCTTTTTTTTTCTGGAAAGATTCCAAGACACACTGTGAGTAAATGAAAGTAAGTGGATGATGCAGATTTTGTACATTCCCAATAGTGTCTGAAGTTGGTAGTTCATCTGAAGAAAGTGTTCACTGATGGACTATTGTAGAAGGCTGTGTCATGTGTGATCACAATTGAAATGTATGTTTGCATCTGCTGAAGCAGAGTAGAAAGATGTGTTGTGTGGAACTGAGGATGTCTTGTGCTGAATGCTTTTCCTTCAGTAAATGTCAGTGGTGGTTCATACATGTCATACTTATACCACGCATCTTGTCTTGCAAAGACCATGAGGTGGATGGATGGATAGATAGTGTGTGGTCCACTTCAGAAAGTCTAAGCAATACTTTTAAGATGTGTTGGATGTATTTCTTCAGAGAGAGGATGTCAAGGTACTACAGGCACACTAGTGACAAAGTGTTTATCACTGTAGGTCAGAGATATTCTGACTGCTCTGCAGGGGACTGAGCAGATGCTGGAGCAAGGAACGTGTCTGGTTTTGTGTTTTGATTTTAATTCATGTTCTGTAGAAACACTTGATCAGTGTCACAGTGGGGCTGTGACATTACCCAGCAGATAGGTTGTGTTGCTTGCTGTGGGAGGAATGGAAGGTGCTCTGCTGTAGCTTTGTTTCTGGAATTTTGACAAGAGGATAATCAGTGAAGGATTGCAATTTTTTTCTTACAGTAATCCATGCTGAAGAGGCTCCATTCATACAGATGAACCAAGGGTTGAAGCAGCACTTTAAACCCAGATAGTCGGTCGGCTAACTGCCCAGCAGGATGCCATCAACCAGCCGAGCGGGCAGCCTGAAGGACCCAGAAATTGCAGAGCTCTTCTTCAAAGAAGATCCAGAAAAGCTCTTCACAGATCTCCGAGAGATTGGCCATGGAAGCTTTGGAGCAGTTTATTTTGTAAGTAGCTCCATGACTTGTGAAGTTTATCTGTCTTTTTTTCTTAAAAACGTGGACATAGACTTTTTTGAAGGTATTGAGGAAAGGAAGTCCTGTGACTCTGTATGGTATCTGAGGCAGAGATGTTTTCTGCTGTGTCCAGTCTCAGTCCATCCACAGACTTGTGGAATCTGTGAAACTGAAAGAAAAACTGGAAACGTGGTTCTTGCCCTGGTGCTTTTAGATGCATTGTTATATTGCAAGCAGGGGTTTATCTGCAAATTAATACATGGACTTCTGCTTCATCAATTCTGACTGGCAATGCAGTTGTCTTGGTTCAGTCATCTCCTTCTCATCTCTTGCCTATTGAGTGAAACTGAGTTCTCTCTCCCTTCGTGCATGCCCCCAGGCTCCCTTAAAGTCATTCTTTGCATTTGACACCTGAGTGTTGGTGCTTTTGTTGTCATTTGTCCTGTCACTTCCCTTCTTACTGCAGGCAAGAGTCCTAATATTCATCTGCATAAAGTGTATTTGACATGAACGTCTGGACAGCAGATTTTTTCCCAGGCTGCTTGTATACCCAGCCAGAGGTGGGATGCCTCACGGTAACCTCGTTTGCAGGTTGCTGTATGTTAACCAAAGTGCATATTGTGAGAATGTCATTAAAAAACCATTTTCCTCAGAAAACCTTTTCACATTTATAATTACAGGAGGTGTGGCCAAACCTGCCAATTTTCCTTCAGAAAGCCATTTGTGTCAGTATTTTATGAGATGCCTATTCATTGTTAATAATTGCAGCAGACCATGTTGGGAACCTTCCAGCACAAATTTAATGCAGCACAGATGAACTAATTAGGAAAAGCTTCTTAATTTTGTTCCCTGCTTAAAACTATGAGCCGCCACTGTCTGGGAACAGATCTGGGGGAGGAAGTGTTTTCTAACCAAAGTATTCACCTGCGGCCTTTCTTCATCTCATTTACTCACTTTGGTTAAAGAGTGGATACAAAAGGAGGGAACTGACATCTGTTTTCCTCCTATGTGGAAATACTATTGAAGAGATATTATTGAAGTTTTTCAGGGACACTGTATCTTAGAGAGATACAGTTATGGAAAATCAGAGGTAACCTGTGAACATTGCCAGAGATCAGCAGGAATCTGTCATCATTGCATGTAGACAGCCTCGACTTTGTAGTTGTGGTAAGAGCTGATTGCCCGTTATCAGCTCCCTCTACAAAGAGATGGAAAGTAAGAGGTCATTAATTTCTAGGCCCTTCTTTTTTTGCCCACCATTGTAGACTACCAGTTCATTATAGATTGGCATTTATTCACTAAAGAGTGTGATTACGTGCTGGTGTTTGGATTGTGCTTCTTTGACAGAAAGAACATCTAATTTGACACTTGCAAAAAGACAAGTGTAAGCAGTGCATCAGGCTACTCCAGCCCAGGTGGGGGCTTAATTTTTGCCAAGTAAGAGAGTTTCAACAAGGGAGATAACTCTGTTGCTGTTTCTGTGTTGTGAAGTTTTAACCTACAGGTTTTATGTTTTATTATGGTATCTTTTAAAGACCTAGAATCCGAAACTGTTTCATGGAATGTACTTGATACCTCAGACAGGTGGCACAAAAATGAGAAAGCAACATGAGGGGAGAAATTTAGTGTGAATTAAACAAGCATAAAGAGCTGAAGTAGGGGAGTGCATGTCTTGGGTCCTGTGTTCCTCAGTTTCTTAAACAACATTTTGATTCTGTTAATACAAGTTATTAAACTTTCTCTTGGGTTATAGTTAATAAATGCTTAAAAGCATATTACCAAAGCCTGTGACATACTCCACCTTTTCTTTGCTCATGCTTTGCTTGTGTCACTGCTCAAGTTACTTTGGTTACCAGGTGGGTATTTTTGTATGGAGTTTTTGAAGGAAAGAATATATGTGCATAACTGAATACCATAGAACAGGCTTTGCTCATTTGCATCACTGGCCTTGTAACATCTCCATGGCTTTTGTCTAGGAACTGTCTTTTTTTCAATTATTCAATATCTCAAGGAAACTAAAAAAGCGAATGAAACTCAATGATTTGAGCATTCAAAAGGTGTCAGCTGTGATGGTTCTCTCAGCTCTGCTGCAGTGACAGAGGGCTGTAGGTATTAGACAAATGCAATCAGGGGTTGCTTGCTTGGAGTTTGTAATATACAGTATGCCCTTCACTGGACTGTTTTCATAGCATACAGCTTGGACCACAAACATTGATGATAACTAGATATGGAAGTAATTAAGTAGAAAAATCCATATAATCCTGAAGTCTCTTCTTGCTTTTTCTTAAATGCAATTTAATCTTTCATTGTGAGTCTTACCAACCTTTCTTTCTTTGGTCATTCTCAGAAGGGGTGATGTATTTATCCGATGTGATGACTGGCTAAGAGTGTTCTCTATTGTCTTTCTTTGGTTCTGTTGCATCCTGCAGTGATAGAAAGTTTCTCCTTTTTTCTTTCATAATTGACAGGAGTTTTGCTGGTTCACCTCATGGTTTTAATTTCTTAGAAACTGCAAGTCTGGCACCTCTGATTCATTTTGGTATTATCCTTACCCTACTCTGCAGTGTAATAATAGCTTTCACTTGACACGGGAAACCCACTACATTGGAATGCTGCAGATGGAGCAGAAGAATAACCCACTCTCTTTTGTTAGAGCTCTGTTCCTTCTGCTCTCCTCTGGTGTTTTGCTTGCTTGTTCTATTGTGGTTTTTCACTGATTTGAATGTTTTAGTGATTATCTGTAATTAGTCAAGATCTAGGAGTAAGATTTTTTTTTCTTCCTTCTTTTGTCTCAAAAAACAAATTTAATTGTCCCTCTAACCTTAGAGGTAATAACAGCAAGGCAATAGGAAGGATCCTCTCAAACAGGAGGAAAACTAAAAATAGCATTGGTTCAGGCTTACCATAACTGTTTGACATAAAGGCTGGCAGGGAGTTCTGGGCATCTCTTTCATGAATTAAAACATGAGTCCTGGTTCTTCATTACCCCATGTTCTGATAGGCTGTGCTTGATAGTACAAATCTATTTAAAAATCAGCATTGTCATCAGGGGATATGCTGTGGCACACGTTATTCTGATTTATATCACCTGGATTCATATCCAAGTTGATTGTTCTTATCAGAGAGACTCAGAGATCTCTTCTTCCACCACCCTTCCATGCCACTGACAAAGGAGCAACTGGGGTCTTGTCTGGAGCCATCCTTCCTGCAAGGTGAAGCAGCGCTGCCTCTTCTGCTAGGGAGAATGAGCTTTGATGCTAAACAAAACAAAACTCCGTGTCTAGTCTTATCTTGGATTGTTGCTGCCTGAAGTCAGGAAGTTTGCCTTTGAACTGTGAAAAGCCACGTACATTTATTGTATACATTTATTGGACTGAGAAAGTGAAAGTCTGAAGAGGAATGTGAAGATGGGTTGCTTAGATTACAGCCATCTCTCCCTGGATCATCTGCCTGCCTTTAAGACTATTATTAATAGTGAACTTGTGAAAAGCGTGGGGAGACAGCCACTGATGTCTGGAGCTGCTGTGTCCTGTGCATCCAACTTTGCTTTGCTTGGAATGGAGAAAGAAGGCTGAGCCTTGCTTCTCTGTTTTGCCTGGAATGGACCTGGGCCGGGAGAGAAGTCGATTTAGGGAAAATCTGTTCAACTTGAATGAATGCTGCTTTTATAAACTGTGATTTTTAGTTTAGAAGTGACAGTACTTGAGTCTTGCAGAGGCTTGCTGCATGCGGAGCATAGGAAATTACCATACCTTAACTCACAAGCAGGAGGGTGATTTTTAACTTCAGAAGGAAATTTCACACCTGTTGGGAGATACTTTAGTTTAACTGTCTGAAAAAGTTAACTAATGGATAAAGATTTTTTTTTAATGAGTGTGTTTGATTTACATCTCATGGGATAGCATAATCTGAAGAAACTGATGCATCATGTTTTCATGTTCCAGGCACGTGATGTGCGCACCAATGAAGTGGTGGCCATCAAGAAAATGTCATATAGTGGGAAACAGTCCAATGAGGTATGTAGAACATGTTGCATATTAAATCTTGATCTTTGCAAATACTTATTATATGGGATTATTTTAATTAGCTTGAGGATACTGTGTAAACAAAACATATCAGTTTACTGTTCACAGTGTATTTCTGCTCCTGGGAAAGATGGGTAGGACTCCTTTTCTTCCAGACACAGAGGGCTCTTATGGGACCACATAAACATGTAGAAAGCAAAATAGAAGACTAAAAGTGGTTGGTTTGTATTTGTCTTGCTGCACTTAAATGTTTCATTTTATATACCTTTCAAAATAACTGTTGTTTACTGCACAAAGGAATAATAGCAATGGATGCAGTAGTGAAAGATTAAGGGATTTCTGCTTGTACATAGTAAGGCAGAATGCATCCTTCCTTGGAATGACTGTGCTGATGAAAGGCTAAACCAAAAGCAAAACAGCAGTGAATGAAGGAGTGAAAATCTCAACAGCAGCATAATTAACAGAACTACCAGAGCTAGGGATTCAGGCAAGGTTTGCAGAGAGGTCTGTAAAAGCAGGCCTCAGATTGAAGCGTTGTATTCTCATGGCCACCCCAAATGTGCGATTTTTTTTCCCTAGGACACTTAACAGAGATAATTGATTTTATATTTGAAATGTTTAAGTGCTAATACAGATTCTTGAAAAGCTCAGCATGACGTGAACAGCTGACTTGATATTATTTCTGTAAATGACATCTATCAAATCATGGCATAATATTTTTCAACAGAGGTATTTATTGTAAGCTTGTTGTTCAAGGCATTTATGGTTCCCTTGCTCCATTCTCAGTACCTCAGTCCTAGAAGCAGTCTTGCTCTGATGAGCTGGACTAATAACTCTTTGCTTTCTCTGCCTGCCTTTTGTGTATTGATCATCTGCGCTACAAGGAGCTGAACTATTCCTTCCTTTCTCTGTGTATGTATCTGTGTAGGTGGTAGAGGTGGCAATGTCTCTGTAGCAGTCCTAAATTCTAGTTTCATAGTTAAATTTGCAAAAGCATGTTTCTATTTTGTCACTGTGGTGACTTGTTTAAGTGTGTACCGATGAAAGAATAATTTGTACTTACTACTTGTCCTACTGTTTTAATTACTGTGAGCTATAAATACTCTATTCACATGAATGAAACAAACTGTGCATGCTTCAGAAATAGCTTTTATTTGTCTTCAGTGCATGTGTTTCTTTATTTTGAAGAAAATAGGAAGACTGGGATTAAAACACTTTCCATTTTACCTCTCTGTTTGTTTTGTACAAAACTTTGCTAGAGTTGTGATCTAGTCTATGTGAAGAGAATTGATTAAGAGCATTCTGCTATAGTTTACTTTGATTTCATAATGAGATTTCATCATTGATGGGAACAACTACTCTCTAAATTAAGGACATGTTTTATACTAAAAATAAGTACTTTTGAAAAGCGTAGAACTGTGCTCTTAATGTGATCTCGGAGCTTTTTTTACACTGGAAATGATGAATACATCTTGACTAGTACGTCACCTCTCTCAGTGTAGAAGTTTAGTGTGGCACTTTCTTGGTTTGGTTTTTATTGCTTGGTACCTCAAAGCCTTTGAGATTAAGGTGAAAGGCAACTAAGTTTCTTGTACTGAAAGGAGGATGTGAGTGAGAGAGTTTGTAAGTGTAGCTGCACTAACAGCATTCTTGAAAAATTTCTGGTGTTGAGAAGTGTTTAGTCAATCAACTGCCTGAACTGAGGCCACCATGTTCCCTGTTTTCTTTTGTTTCTCCAACTGTAACATTTGTATTGAGGAAAATTTGGGTTTTGCACATGTTTTCCAAAGCATTTGGGTATACAGGACCTCTGTCCGTCACTAAATCCTAGCCACATGCATACTCCTAAGGAAGTGTGTGCTAAGAGGCTAAAAGGACCTGGAATACAGCTTTTGAACCTTTGGGTGTTTCTCTGCCTCTGATTAACTTCAGAACTGATACACTTCCTCAAAAACATTTTCGGTGTCAACACTCTTGTGTTGATGTCTGCATACTTCACTGGTTTTAGCTACTGTGTTTGGTTTTGAAAATCTTTTCTACTAGTTGTAGTTTTGCAGTTGCATTTTGGAATGTTTACTTTTCTTGCCTGAGGAGGTGTGGATGTGCAAATGGGAGGACATGGTGACATCCTTTAAGGGGACTAATGGCAGTGCCTGGGCACACACTGGAACGTGACATTTTGATCTCTGCTGTGCAACTTTAAAGTACAGAAGAGTTATTATAAATCTGGATTTTGTTTTATCTGTTTGTTCTTTTACTCCTTCAAAACCATTGCCTTATCTGGTAGGTAAATCATTTTAAATTAGTCCTTCTAAACTAAACTAGTATTAGAGGAACATTATCAAGCATGCAGTCAGGTATTTGGCAACTGATGAATGGAACTTCATACCTTGTAATATAGTTACTAGTAGGGGTAGGTCTTCACATCTACCAGGCTTACGTGGGAGATAGATGATGCTGCTGAAGAACACATTGTTCATATCTCTTTCAGGTTGGGATGTGTGTTTGATTTGACAACAGAAATGGTATCTCTTGAAGAAGGATCATTTCTATTGTGAGGACTTGCTCAGATACTAAGTATCTACCAGTATATCCAATGCATACATTACAAAGTGTTGCATTGAGAAATCCTTGCATACAGCCTAACTGATCAACAACTTCTGTTGTAGGAGCTGAGCAGTGAAGATCATGGTGTTGATATGAATTTATTTTGATTTCGAACCTTAAGATGATTTTGCCTCTTAATTAAACGCCATACTAACTTAACAACAACAACAACAAAGTAACAGTTTTGTAAAGTCTTCTATTCCTTTTATTTTCTACAGAAATGGCAGGATATTATTAAGGAAGTCAAGTTCCTCCAAAGAATAAAACACCCTAACAGTATAGAATACAAAGGCTGCTATTTGCGGGAGCATACAGCATGGGTAAGCATCTGCTGCACTCTGCACTTCTCTTGTCTTGGTTAAGGGACCTTTACAATGTCTCCAGCTGGCTTTCAAGGGGCACCTGAACACTTGCTTTGCACAGACTTAGGTGAGAATAGCCAAGGACCTTACAAGTGTTCAGCAAAACAGAATGTAGTTTTCTGAAAAAAGATTGTTCTAGTGTATTTTGCTTGATAGACTGAGTATTTGAAATAAGTGATAAAGGGAGGAGCAACAAATTTATCCATCACTTTCCTTCCTGCAAGGAAAGGTGAGTGTTTTACTTGTACTGCCTGGGAGGCAAGTGTGACTTTATTAGATTATTAGATGCTTTTATAGATACGTTAGTAGATACTTTAACAATGCATTTGTATGCCACTGCGAGTTAACAGTACTTTACAGCATAACTGAATATGTTCCAGAAGTAAGTGTATAGGTTAGAATTATCCTACTGATAGTTATAATTAAAGTATATTTTGAGATGTTAGCATTTCTGTTATTTAACTGGTTCTTCTGTTGTATGTTGTTTATTTCTGTTGACATTTTTCTCTGTGTGTGTTCAGATGACAAAACCAACTAACTGGTTTTATCTCAGTCATCTCCCAATTAATTTTATACATTTGTTTAAAATTAACACAAGAAACCTCAAATAAACAAAGAACCTCTCAAATTAAATGTTGACTGTTTGCATTTGTGTGCATAAAAATGTGTGTGTAGGGATAAATGCCATTGGCTATGCAAAGGAAGTGTTTTGTCAAGTGAGGAGTGTGGTGTACACCTCTCATTGACAAAGCTTTTGTAGTAACTAGAGAAATCATATTGTTGAACTAATCATTTCAATTGTAAGTACTGCTCATGTATTAGCTTCAATAAATCTGTAGGGCAAAGTTTTAGTTTCTTTTTTTGAAGTCTGACTGGGACAAAATCTTAAGTAAATCCCTAAATAGCCCTTTAATACTCTGATAAGCTTGTTAAGTGCAAGTTAACATTCCTGTTAAGTACATGCCTATAAAATAAGATGTGTAATACAATACATAACTGGTTATGAATATGTTTTTGCCTTCCTTACAAGTTTTGTTGCTTAGTCTCTTACACAGGAAGGTCATGTTAATTCCAGGTAGAGCTGTCCTTGTGGGGATGGGTCAGTGTGAGGGTTCAAGGAGGGGGCTTTTGTTACAAGCAATACTTACTTTGTTATGGCATTCTACATTGTATGCACCAGTGATTGTTTCTAGAATTGTCCATAGAAATCTAGAGAATATGCATTTATTAGTAGAGGGTTTTTAACAACTATTTTGATTTCTTCCCATACAGCTTGTTATGGAATATTGTTTAGGATCAGCATCAGACTTACTAGAAGGTATGTCCTGTATGTTTATTTGATTGAAAGTCAGAAGTATAGTACAGAAGTATAGAAGTATAGTAGAAGATTACAGCATCACAGAATTTGTGCTTGAGTATATAGTTTTGTCTCAGTGCAGAGTGTATTATGAGCAGCTGCAGTTTTTCCAATGTTTGAGTGGCTGTAATGGTTTTTCTGTAGAACATCAGCTTTCCTGGGTACTTGACTTCTCTTTGCTTCGTATTATTTTCAAGTTCTCAGTCAGATATTTATTTTCTTCTGAGTTTTAGGTCCTCCTGTCATGACAGTTGAAGATTTATTTCTGAAAACCCTTGGTGTTGATCCTAATGCTTACTAACAACTGTAGGCCTGTTGACTAAAATAGCACTGCAGCAGTATTAGGATTTTGCTTGATGAGATCTTTTGTTAAATGGTCATTTTGCTGTCAGTGAACTTTCTTTGAGAGATATGTGTGGCCGCTAAGTTATTCATCTCCTTTCCTTGACAGCAGCATTTTAGGACAAAAGACTGAGCTCCTGGAGAGTTACCTGTATTGCTGCAGTTTATTTCATGTGTGAATTGTCATAAAGTTCTAGGGTTTGGGATTTAGCTTCATTAATGGAAAACTGAATATTGAGTCTCAAATAGGCATTTGGGAGAATGGTCACGAACTGACAGGAGTGAAGTTTATGATTGCAAAGTAGTCTCTTTTTGATAGTAAATAGCTGCTGTTTTACAGTTAGAAGATTACATCTGATTATACAGTGTTTGCTGTGAACTATTTTTGCATTTGCTTCTCATACTGAACCTAATAAAAATGAGCTTTTAATATTTTCTCTCTGTTTACATTGTTAACAGTACTCGCTTGCATGCTGCAATCTGCATTGTTTTCTTTAATATTGAATTTCAAATAAATTCTTTCCTTAAGTTCATAAAAAGCCATTGCAAGAAGTGGAAATAGCAGCAATTACCCATGGTGCTCTCCAGGGATTAGCATACTTGCATTCTCACAATATGATCCATAGGTAAGTGGTTATACTTTTGCCGTCT
Organism: Urocolius indicus; assembly: GCA_013401255.1. NCBI lineage: Eukaryota > Metazoa > Chordata > Aves > Coliiformes > Coliidae > Urocolius > Urocolius indicus. The sequence goes on from WBNH01009884.1 coordinate 138,511, forward strand.
AACACACTTACAGGTGATTTATTTTGTTGATTGTATCCCCTTCATCCCAAATTCAGTAGGAGATTTTCTTTTCACAGTGCCCTTGTGCTCCCAAACTAGTGATTTATGGAAGTCAAATACAATCAAGCTATGTATCTCCGTGTGCACTGTCTCTTACAGCTGGTGTTCATAATTCCTGCAGAATTGCTTTTCAGTACTTGATATAATGCTGATTGTTGCCTGAAGCACTGAATGGCAGGGGAGGCTGAGTTCACCTAAATAGCTTGTGGCAACTGCAAGGCAAAGATTGCAGGGGTGGGGGGAGCACTAATACTGGAAAAAAAATAGCTTTACATGAACACACATGTTGAGAAGCACATAGTAAGTGTGGGGTGCAAATATTCTTTGTGTTTAAAATACCTGCTGCATTTTAGTAGAATGAAGGATTTAAGTAGTTACATTATTAGGACTTTTCTGGAAACAAACAAACAAACCTTTATAAAGAACATAGCTGGTTCAGAAGGCTTAGCTGAACTGTATATGAAGCATATCCAGGTGTGCCATTTTAAATGCATTTTATAGACAAACTATATTCCAAGGTCAGGGTATTCTGCAGCTTGAACATACGAATACTGGTGTGTTTTGTAGTCTGGCTTATAGAAGCTTTTCTTTTTTGATAAGACTAGTACTGACACCTATATTCTATAACCAGAGATATCAAGGCAGGAAACATCCTGCTGACGGAGCCAGGACAGGTGAAACTTGCTGACTTTGGGTCTGCTTCCATAGCATCTCCTGCCAACTCATTTGTGGGGACGCCATATTGGTAAGCCAAGAGTTTGATGCATTTCTGGCTTTATGAAATAAAAGGATCATTTATTGGGTATTTAATATACTTGGACTTCATTGGAGCTAGCTTTGTAATCTTACGGTTCTGGTGTAGTGATAAAATGAAAAAAAAAAGAAGTAGTCAGTAGGCTCTGACTTCAGGAAATGGTGAATCCTTGTATTTGTAGTTTACAAAAAGTAATAAAAATATTTTGCTGTTGTACTTCTGACTTCTAAGTGATAGAGGTGGGATTGAATCATCTGTGATACATATTTTAATCACTCCCCCCAGTGGTTTTAACAATTCGTACGTTCTCACTGCATCTGGCTGTTGAAATAACTAAAGTGTTTTTTCTTTCATAGGAAGGGCCAGGTTCATTGAGCAAAACCCTTTGCAGATCCCTTGTATGCTTTTGATCTCTTACACCTAATCTGTGGTGTTTACACAACTGCATGCTATAATTATTTCACCAGAGTTGGCCAGCCAGCTGAAGTATTGGAAATGTGGGAGGGTGAGAAGGTGGTGATACTCAGAGATGGAGAGCTGGGCAAAGCACAGGAAAACATGGCACAGCTTCTCAACAAGCTTGTTACCAGTGTGGATGCCTGGTCTTTGTTCCCAGTATCCCATGTTCATGCCTGATACCTTGGGAATCGTTTGCTTACAGTAGCTGAAATCAATGAAATAGCTTGTTTCATTGAAATACTGTTGATGATGTGTTCCATTGCCCAGAATTTTATGAGCACCAATTTCCTATTTTAGGATGGCCCCAGAAGTGATTTTAGCCATGGATGAAGGGCAATATGATGGCAAAGTAGATGTTTGGTCTCTTGGAATTACCTGTATTGAGTTAGGTAAGTGATTTTCTTTGCAAAATGATAAGATGTAGTTATTTAAATGCCTACAACTTATTCAGCTGAACCACAGTGCAGAAGATCTGAGCTCCCTTCCTTGTCCTGGTTTCTCTGGGACCTGAGTTTTAGAGAAAAGAGGTAAAAGTGCTCTTACTAAGTCTCCAGTTTTATCTTTGTTGAACTGCTGTTTTCATTGTTCAAAGAAAAAGAGTTATGTAGACAATAGCCAAGCTATATCACTACAGGTCTTCACATTCTGTGGGAGAGGCAGTTAACTTTTGCACTAAAAAAAACAATCTAGTTGTTGAGCAGCTTTAGAAAAGAGCCATTAAAAATACCAGTGTGGAAATACATGTAATGATACAAGTTGATATTGTTTGCATGAAAATTTAAGCTACGTTAACAAGTCCTGCAATAGCAAAGGTTTGGGTAAGTGAACAGCTTCAAAGCCATGATCAGTGTGCGTGGTCACTCATAAACAGATTGGCTGGAAGTTTTTGTTTTTCAAGAAAAAGATTCAGAATAATCCAGTTTTGCAGCGGCAACCTATAAATCAAACCCAAAGGAAGTGATGGTATTGCCATTAGAACAGACTCCTTACATCAGAACTTAAATTTAAATGAACTACGTTAGTGTGGCATTCCATTTAACTTTAACATGTAGCACTTTCTTAGAACAAAAATCCACTGAAGCACAGCACTACTGAGATTTTAGCTGGGATCTCAGCTCTCTAGAAGCACTTAGCTGTAAGTTTTTCTCAGGGTGGTGAGGTTTAGTGCTGCCTGTGGCACCTGAGGCTGTCCTACCATCCTTGTCAGGTCTCATTGCTTGTGTTACAAACCAGCCTCAGTTGGAGGAGTAGCCTAGTTGGGCAGACAGAGCTCCCAGGAACTCACTAATCCGTGTGAACTGCACAGTTTAGCTAAAAATGCTGTCTGGCATTCCAAACTGTCAACTTCATTTTCTTCCAGGACGTGAAATAGATTCTTTCTTCAGAGCAGAGTTTTTTTTGTTGGTTGCCAATATAAAGCAAGTTGAAGGGGTGTGACTGTCATGACAGAACCCTGCTCTGAGTGGAGTAAGGAGACTTGGCTGGCTGCAGTGCTGCAGGAATGCAGTGAGCTCATGGCCACCACACCCCCGGGTGCCTTCCTGCACACTGTCTTTTTGCAATATGAAGCGTTAGGCTTCGTCTGTGGCTTCTAGCGTGGTGGGAGGTGAGACTAGGTCAGGACGATGGAGTGTTGTAAGGCTGAATCGGTGTAGTTACCTCATTTGTGTTGGTTTTAATAAGCATTGGAGGAAAGCAGAAAAATGAGGTGTCTAGTAGTCTTCTCAAATTGTCAGTCTTAGAAGTGGCCTTGTTGAGAGCTCAGTTTATGCGTTTCCTGAAGATTTCTGGTTTATTCAGGTGAGTTAAGAGGAAAGAAGCTAGGGAGAACAGTCAGTTCAAATAGTTGAATGGATAATCAGTCTAATCCTTAATAGCAGCAACTAATTATCACATGGATTACAGAAAGTAAAGTGCTACATTTGAGAAAAGGCTTAACTTCAGTTTACCTGTTCTGAGGAGTTTGTGGGGCTTAGTCCATCCTGTGCAAGTGATGAGTGAACTGTGATCTCATACACAGCTTGCTGCTACTATTTGACTCAAAATTGAAAAATAGAATAAGAAAATCAGCATTATTTTTCCCTTGTTTGTCTTTTTCAGGAGGGAAAGTTTTCTGTTACATTTTCACCAGTGTAGGAACATCCTCGTGGCCTGACCAGCTTCTCTGGAATGTTTATGGCAAGGCTGAGCTTTATAGGTTTACCCCATAAACATTCTGATGAAGCTTCAATTCTGTTGTTACAGTGAGATCATCTCCTTCCTCATTAAGCTTTCATGCTGTGTCAGTCTATAAGAGTAACACAAGCTTGAAAGGGAGAGAACAGCCAAAGAGAAGGCAACTCTCAAAATAGTAAAAGAATTGGCCTGTTACTGACTTCCTGCCCATGTGCTTAGTCAGTTCAGTGTGATTTGATGAATCTTGTAACCACTTTTTTCTTCATCACTGCTGTCCTGCTAGAATTAAATATTTGCTGGCTTTTTAGCAACCGTAGTTTTGAGGGAAAAAAAAAGCCTAAGCAAGCGGGTGGGGAGTGGTATGAAACCAGGAATGCTTAGTGGCTAAACACCCAGTGAGTACAGGACTTACTGTTAACTTAGTCCTATTTTAGTCTGTTAAAATGACTCAGAGAACTCAACTATGATAATTTAAAAGCTTGAGAGGACAAGGCATTTGATCTTCAAAGTGCTTTCATCTTCTGCAATGGTATAGAACACGTGCCAACATATCTGTCTGATTGCAGGGTAGGGTTGGTTTGGGGTTCCATGTTAAGGCAATAGTAATTCTGCTGATGTGGTTTTCTTTTTAAAGGGATGTAAACTATATATTAAACAAACAAACAACAACAACAACAAAAAAAAGAGCAAAACCATGAGACTATCTCCCTGTATAAAAACTATTTTCTTTTGTGTGTAGCGGAAAGGAAGCCTCCTTTGTTTAATATGAACGCAATGAGTGCCTTATATCACATAGCGCAGAATGAATCCCCTACACTACAGTCTAATGAATGGTGAGTATTACTGAGGGAGGAATGTTGTAGGGAATTGCTGTAAATGGAGTGCTTTGTCGTGCTGAGTTCTTGAAATGGCTGGATTCCTGTTGGGAGGATGTGAGCTGGAAGGTTCTTAATAGGTTCCCTATACATTTTATCTGCAAAATTGACCAATTACTAAGTACACATTTTTAGACTCTAGAATACAGTAGAAACAGGTCATACTGCTGGAAGAGCATAAGCTCCTGTAAAATATTCAGTTCATGGGTGAGTAAACTTTTGAAGCTCCCAGGCTAGCCAAAAGTGTGGTGTTTATTGGTTTTTTTTAATCACAAACCACACTGTCAATTCCTCAATCTTGTTTTGTTGAAGTATTGCTTTGCAAGATGAGGACACTGCTTGTGTGTGCCAAGTGTCTGTTGCATAAACTTCAGAGGAAAAAAGCACAGTAGTAACATTTGTGCCTCCCAGCCTCAACAACTGTCTTTTGAAACAGCAAACACAGTAAACTAATTTCAAAAGTTAAAAACTTCCTAATTGTTTTTTTTTTTTTTTTCTGAGCCAGAGTCCTGGGCCTCTAATATAATGTATCTTATTTTTAGAATGTTTTTTTTCTGCTTCTGAGATTTTTTCCAGTTAGGCTGTTTCACACCCTGCTGCTTGACAAAACTTTCAATTAATTGTACACATTTTTTCTGACTGAAAATGCAATAATTTAATTCACTGAAAAATTGCAGTAGCAAAACCCCCTGTTACGTGATTGTCAGGGCAGTGGTGGGGATGGAGAGAAAGAAAACCTGTACAACTAGTGTGCCACTGCCTTATCCTGCCCTTCTGAAAATGAGGCTTGAGAGAAAGAAAGGGCAAAATACAGAAGTTTAGCTTAAGGAGGAGAGAAGTTACAAAACAAGTGATGACCTTAAGTCTTAACTTGTGACAGACTGCACAATAGTGTACAAGTTGTGTCTGAGGGGCCAAAGACGTTTCAGGAATTGTGTGTTAATGCAGTTTGTGGATGAAACACCTGCACACAGAGGTGGAACAGGGCAGGGGCTCTGGTTAGACCTTGAAGAGTTTGGGCAATATAAAGTTTGTCGGGGTTGATGCTTGCACTGAGATATATAGTGTCTGTCTTTACATAGAACTTTCTTTCCTCTTCAGTTGTCCCATATTTTTGCATTCTTAAGCTGAAACCTTTTTGTCTGGAAGCTGAGGTTAAAGAGATCTACCTACTGACAGTGGTGGGCTGTGGCTTAAGTAGAGAAGTCAGAGGCCGTAGTATGAAGTACTGGGTCTGTGTGGCTTCTCCCCTCTCTCTCTGCTAGGAGCACCCAGATGAGAGTATCTCAATTGCTTAATGAATTAAACCAGGTCATTAACTCAGATGTATTTCTTTTTTTTCCTCTCCTTGCCACAGGTCTGATTATTTTCGAAACTTCGTAGATTCTTGCCTCCAGAAAATTCCTCAAGACAGGCCTACATCAGAGGAGCTTCTGAAGGTTGGTTTGCTTGCCTTATTTTTTTAATCCATGTGGTATTAAGAAGGAGCCATGCCCTGTGGTGTTCTTCTGTCTCCCCTACTGTACTAGGTAACAGTTAACGGTGTACTCTCTCCCTGTTATCCCTAACAGCTCTGAGCTGAGGGGTGGACACTGCTGCTGGTCCTACCTTCACTGCCTCTGTGCAGTGTCTTGGGCAATTCCCCAGGTGACTCTCTAAGCTTCTAGTTCTCTTCATAAAAGAATACCTCACCAGGTGACACTGGGTGACCATCAACTTGTCGAGAGTTTCAGTTTCTTAAGCTTAGTCTATCCTTATATCCTTATCCTTATAATTAATCCTGACAGAGTTGCCACGCATTAGTTAACAAATACCTTTCATGACTCCCCGCTTTATTCTATGCTATATATACCCCTAAAGGCTTTTTATCCTCTCCCATCACCTATGTGCTTTCCACATAGAACTGAAATCCGCTGTGGAGTCACCGTCCCTGGAGATGTTTAAGAGACAGGTGGATGTTGCACTTGGGGAAATGGTCTAGTGGTTGATAGGGCTGGGACAACGGCTGGACTCCATGATCTTAAAGATCTCTTCCAGCTGAAATGATTCTGTGAATAAACCTTAGCCATCTGCAGGCTCTCTGTTGCTTTATTTCTTTATTTGTGCTCCTGTATACTGCAGATACTTGCTTTTCCTTACTCTAGTCTGGAAACAAATACAATGTGGAAGATTGTTGCTAAATACTGATGTGTTCCTAACTGAACACAGCTCTCATAGAAGTTAGATGTTAGAGCTGCTTTATTGTGTGACTTGGATGGATTTCATTTGTGGCATCGGATAGTATTCAGAATTTTACTGTCTTGCTCTCTTTGCAGTGCTTGTGGCATTTTATTTTCTGTTTGGGTGGTTGGTTGGGTTTTTTTTTTTAATCCCAACCATATTTCTGCAAAACAGCAGTTTTCCAAAATCTTACATTGCAGGGAAATTGATGCCATTAGTGACATTTTTCGCACTTTTTTTTCATGTTTTTACTTAAATGGTTCTGAGGACTTTTGCCTCTTTAAAAACTGTGTATTCAGGAACTAAATGCAATTACCCAGTGAAGGATTTGGTGTGGGTGTGTAGTCCTGCCATTTCAGAATTGTGCAAATTGGTTTTATTTTGAGAAATACACTGCAATTAGAGAGAACATTGATGGAAATTAAACGTTTGTGAATGTATTCCTGCCATAGCTATAGTCTGAAACAGCTGCATGCCACTTGACAGGGACAGGTAGGGAATATGACATGTTGGAAATGGCAATGCAGTTCTCCTCAGGAACAAAATGAAACTAGCAGTGGTGTTAATAATGACTCATGCTTGCACAGCATATTTCATCTGGAGCCTGCAAAAGCTGCTTCTGACATACACAGATGGGATTTGTTTTACCTATTGACAAAATGTAGCCACCTTTACAGTGAAATGCAGTGAATATCTCCAAAAGCAGTGCATAATGTGGGTAACTGGGCTTGCAGGTTCACAGACTAATGTATGATTCAGAGCTTTATGCTGAATATTTGATTCCCAAGCTTTTCTAAGCAAGAGGTTTACAGCTAACAGAGAGTTAGCTGAGTTAATTAACATTTGGTTAGAGATACTAACCAGCCTAACAGCTTTAGCCTTTATATGTTATTGTTGCTCTTCCCCCTCTAAACCACAAGCAGATAATGTCTCTAAATACCCAAGTACCCAAAGAAGTGTAGGTTTAAACTGAGCCTCTTTTCATGGTGTGTGAAATATCTGGGGTTATTTTAAGTCTTTAGGTTTTTTTGGTGGATGTCTCCCATCAGAAGCAATCATTCTGAAATCTATCTGGATCGTGAAGTCTAAAAATAGTGCCCATGTAAGCTGTGAAGATATTCTCCTGTGCAGGGAAGAGGGCTAACAAACCAAACTAGAGCTCATAATTGTGTCCTCAGAGCACATGTGCTAGAGACATAAGAGGTCACTCACCTATTTGTGTGTTCCACAGCACATGTTTGTTCTTCGGGAGCGGCCTGAAACAGTGTTAATAGACTTGATTCAGAGAACAAAGGATGCAGTGAGAGAACTGGACAACCTGCAGTATCGTAAAATGAAGAAGCTCCTCTTCCAGGAGGCACACAATGGCCCTACGGTTGAAACACAGGAGGAGGAGGAGGTGAGAGAAACTTTGGATTTCATCACTGAACTAAGGAATGATGCTGTCATTGAAACAACCACAACTCAGATATTGCTAAAACAAATGGAATTTCTTTACACACCTGGCTATAAACTCTTCTTCTCTGTATTTGGAATAAAGCTACCTCAAGGCACAAATAAGGACAAACAGAATAATGCCTAGTGCTGGCAGGAAGCTGTGCCATGTGTTCACACTTGAACAGTTAACTTCCACTTCTGTAAATCCTAGCTTTCTCTGCTTGTTTATAAGGCTTGATGAGGACTCTTTCAGCAACTGCAGTTAACCTCCACCTGGGCCATGTTTCCAAGGCCTTTGACAGTCTTCAGGTTTTTTGTTGGAGAATGTTGTTCTGAGCCTAAGACATGGAAGTTTGTGCTTGATTGAAGATGGGGAAAAAAAAATAACCAAGGAAATTGATTTGTCCTTTTTGGGTTGCATGCTGCAAACACCATGCAGAAACTGAGACTCTGAATTGCTGTTCCCTGCTCATGTGCAAAAAGGAACCGTGCAAAGTGCAGGGTCTCAGCTGAGCCCTTAGATGATGCTGGTGTCAGAACAGTTTCTAGTGACACAGTGTTGCTGATACATGATAGAGTTCAGCTTGTTAACAGACTCGCTGTTGAAAAGAATCTGACATCAGCCAGTTAATCTTGACAAGGCCAATTCTTTCTCTCCCCAGCATCCTAAAAGGGAAATGTTTCATGGCAATGCCTGGAGGGTGGGAACTGCCATGATGTGGCAGGTGGATGCCTTTGGAAAGGAATGGAATGAACATGTCCTTTAGTAACATCCACAGATGGATTTGGATTTCCTTAATAATTCCTTTTTTTTCCTAGGAACAAGATCATGGTGTTGGCAGGACAGGAACAGTGAATAGTGTCGGAAGCAATCAGTCCATTCCTAGTATGTCTATCAGTGCCAGTAGCCAAAGCAGTAGTGTTAACAGTCTTCCAGATGCCTCGGATGATAAGAGTGAGCTGGATATGATGGAGGGGGACCACACCGTGATGTCAAACAGCTCTGTCATTCATTTAAAGCCGGTAAGCCTTGGGTTTTTACTGGATAACTTTGAAGGTGTAAAATGCCAGAGAATTTGGTTGGCACAATGACAACAAGTCAAGTGCTTCCTATTCTATATAATTATTTTTTAAGTTCTAATGTTTTGTCCCAAATACATTGATTTGCAGTGGAAACTTGGGCAGTTTGCTGTAAAAATCATTTATGTGGTGATTCACTAAAAATTACTAATGGAATTGTTTCAAAGGCAATTTGCTTTACCATGAGGAGTCAGAATGGCAGGTTTTGAGTAGGTTTATTTAGTGAAAGCCCTTAAGTTGCTGAGCACTGCTTCATGTGACAAAAGAATCTGGGAGTTGCCTCTTTTTACCTCCTAGTTAGTGAATTATTAATACAGTACCCACCATAGGGGCCAAAATCTGTTCCTGAAGCACTCGGCTTCCCAGCACTTGATTTGAATATTTGGTTAATGTACAAAGATGCATGGAAAAAGAAATGCAACACTCTGTCCATGGCAAGCTGTGAAACCACTGTCCCTGCTTTACCTCTGCACTGGGGAGGATAAACTGAGGAGTGTCCCCCTGAACCATGCTGCTTTTGTCATGGAGGGGTTATCACACCTCTTAAAGCAGTAACATTTCCCTAGCTAATGGTAGGTGTGGTTAGAATGTTTTGTTCTTTGCCCAGATATGCAAGGAAGATACAGGTATTTCCTCAGGGAGTTAATTAGTGTATCATATCTAACTGCTAATCGCTCTGTGATGAATGACAAACTCAAAATAAGAGCGTGGAATACAGCATGTCAAATTTTAAAATTTGCTTTGAGGTATTTCTGTAGTGGGTGTAATGAAAACCTTCCTCTGTCTTTCAGGGTTACAAAGATGTTGGTTTTGTCTTTCAGACTTGATATAATCTACTTGATAGCTTTTATGCTTTGTTGAAGTAAACTGTTTAACTCAGTTTTCAGGCTTCTATTTGTTTCTCTCGTTTTCAGCTTTGATTAGTAATTTTCCTCTTAGTCATAAAAATGCACAGTGAAATTTCCAAAAGCAAAGATCCAAGATCAGAGCTCTGGTTGCAGTATATTCCTTCATCCAGCTTACCAGAGGGAGGATCTTTCAGGGCTGATGAGTGTAAAATGTTTTTTCTTCCTTTTAAATGAGTTTCGAACCAGATCACCTGTAGTAAACCTGTAGTAACACAGATGCTTTTTATTGTCTCACATCTATATTTGCTGATAAGGAGGAAGAAAACTACAGAGAGGAATCAGACCCTCGGACAAGGGCATCAGAACCCCAGTCTCCTCCCCAAGTATCTCGCCACAAGTCTCATTATCGCAACCGAGAGCACTTTGCTACTATACGCACAGCGTCGCTGGTACGTGGAGGGGTTTGTTGGGATGAAGTTGTATGGGAAGGGATGCCTCTGAGAAACTGCTTAGAGCTTTTAGGGTTTCATCAGAATATGAGCTGAGATGTTATCACTGAAATAGTTTAATGTAAGCTAATAGGAGCTTAAATGTGACACCTGGGCAAATGTAATTTCTTTGTGTTAGATCTTTTCAAAACCAATATGCCTGGTAGAATCCAGGAAACCATTTATTCTAACAAGCTGGCTTTTAGTGTCATATGCATATTATGTATATTTGTGTGTATGTATGCAGCTCATTGCAGCAGTCTAAAAAGACATTATTTTGTACCATCTTTATAACGATTGTACAGTTTTTATGCTGGAGCCCACGTGAGGTGATCTTGTACAGCAGAATTCCATCTTTAATCTGCTCTGCTGCCGTTAGGATGTATGCTTTCCTTTGCAACAAATTCATATTTCTCTGCTGAATGGTTTTATGTTGTGGTTTAAAGACTGCTGAAAAGCAGATTAAGAGGCATTAATTTACTCTGGCCCAATGTGGTTATCTTCCTTAGGTGACAAGGCAAATGCAGGAACATGAACAAGACTCTGAACTACGAGAGCAGATGTCTGGCTATAAACGTATGAGACGGCAACACCAGAAGCAACTGATGGCATTAGAGAATAAACTGAAGGCAGAGATGGACGAGCATCGCCTCAGGTTGGACAAAGATCTTGAAACACAGCGTAACAATTTTGCTGCAGAAATGGAAAAGCTAATTAAAAAACACCAAGCAGCCATGGAAAAAGAGGTAGGAGATTATGGTTTAACAGACCAGTCCATATTTGTTAATTACATTGAATTGTCTACTTGCCTTCACTGATGCAGAGATGACGCTGTAGTCTCTTACATGTCTGTTTTCAGGAGCCAAGCAAATTGCTAATTAGAAAAAAGCTAATACATCATCTCCTTACACTAAGGGGTTTAAGTAACTAGAGGAAAGGTATGTCCTTCATCACAGAGCGTTACACTAAATGTTAGTATATTGACCTCAGAAAACATACTGTAAGGGTTTTCCTTTCTTTTGCCATGTGTGCGCCGTCAATAACTGGTGGCCATCAAATGTTATGGAGGCAGATTTGCCTGCAGAGAAGCATGCCAGCTGCATTAAATGTTCACTGTCTAGTTGTTTATGGGGGGTTTTACGCTTTTAAATACTTGATAGTGAAGGGATGCTGCCTACAGCGATTATTGTAGATTCTTTGTTCATCTTGGATCTCTCAGCGGAGGACTAAAGATATAGTTTATCATATGGTCTTGACTTTGTTAAGCAAGATTAGCTGAACAATAGGGCTGAGGAGATGAGGCACTGCAAAAAAACTCTTACTGAGTGTATTGATGGGGGGATGGCATGAGAAGAGAGTGAGGGCAAGCTCCTGAGACTTGTGCTTATCCAGAGTCATGGTGAGTATCGTGTGGTGACTGTACCATGAGTTCCATGTCTTGGGGCTGAAATGGAGCATGAGCTGTAATCCATCGAGACTCAAACTGATTTGCTGATGGATTTGCTGTAGGCTAAGGTGATGGCCAATGAAGAAAAGAAGTTTCAACAGCATATTCAGGCCCAACAGAAAAAAGAATTGAACAGTTTCCTGGAGTCTCAGAAGAGAGAATATAAACTGCGTAAAGAGCAGCTGAAAGAGGTAACTCATCTGTGATAAGAAATAAGAAAATAGCACAGTGTATGATGTAGTGTGAGAGAGGAGAACAGTCAGAATACAAACTCAGAAACAAAAGTGTCCCTTTGTGCAAGAGATCTTTTACTGGACTGCAGAGAGCTCTGCATTTCTTGAGCAGAGGAACTGCCTTTGTTTTGTATCTTTGACCTTAGAGTAAGAGAGTTTGTTTATATATCAGCACCTATATCTTGTGAAAGTACAGGCTTCTCTGTTGTTTAATATTTTTATCCAGAAATGTGCAAATTGGACAACTCTAAGGCATGAGATAGTTGAAGGAAGGTTATGAGCGTTTTTCTCATACCTTTTTGTTTCAGATCTTGACTGTGCACTGCAGCAGTTAGTGACGTTTATCGCTTGAATGATATTTTTCTGGCAGCAGCAAGGAAACAAAGCAGTAAAGATGACATGCAGATAGGGCTTTTTAAGGAAGATAAGATTTTAAGTGAAACACTGTTTAATTTTAATGGAGAAAGCTGGGTAGTAGTTTAATAATCACTGCATTGTAGTGAAAACGGTGACCTTTGTGAAATGCAAAGAAACTGTAAAATCAGACTTCCTGATGATTTTGTTGTGTGTGGAATGGCTAAAACTGTAAGCACTATAAATAATTTTTTTTGAAAGAACCATTTAGTACTCAACCATCAACTTGAGTGACGCAACCTTGGAACTTGCTCCAAAGGGGAATATTCCCAAACATAGACATTTCCCAGGAGGAATAAAAAGGCTAAAGAACAGCAGAGCCAAGAAAGATCTAACAAAAACTATAGTAGCGTGGGCTCTTTATAATAACATAGAATCTTTTTATAAGTGGGCAGTAGATCACAGAGCACCGAGAAACACTGATGTAAAACAGGGGAATTCTGTCTCAAATGTATCACAACAAGACTACTTACTGTATCAATATCTCTAGTAAGCAGTTCAAGCAGGCAGAGTCTTTTGCCAAAGATGCTTTGAGCAATGTATTGAGTTTAATATGAATGTAGAAACTGTTGCCTTAAGTTTCACCTGTGAACTTTTTAATGTTGTTTTAGTAAGCTGTGGCATCTCAGTGAGTGGTTCTGCCTTGGTCAGTTATTTAGAACATGTTTGTGTGTTCTGGTCAAGCAAGACACAAAAGGTTTCTAATATGCTTCATGTAGCTGGAGATTTGTTTGAACAACAGGATGACAACACTTTGCTTCTCCTCTCAGTCCATTTATCAGGCAGTATGGCAGGACTTCCAAGCATCTTTGTTTTCAGTGGCAAATGATCATTTTTACATTTTGAACTGATATGTACATCTGGGAAGTGTGGTCATGAACCAGCATTTTGGCCAGTTAAAATGGCCAATGCAGAAAAAAGTAGTCGTAGTTAAATTTGCTCCACTCTGCTTTATCTCCACATATTCCCTTAAATACGTGTTATAATGCATTTTGCAGTAGCTGGGGTAGTATCAGCCATGAGAAGAGAAGGTGGAATGGCTATGAGACATAGTTTATTAGACAAATCCATCCAGTTGTTCGGGGCTGAGGAGCTTACTGTGACTATTCCACAATTAATTACCTTGCTGTTATCAGGAGTTGAATGAAAACCAGAGCACTCCAAAGAAGGAGAAACAGGAGTGGCTCTCCAAGCAGAAGGAAAACATCCAGCATTTCCAGGCAGAGGAAGAAGCCAACTTACTGAGGCGTCAGAGGCAGTACTTGGAGCTGGAGTGTCGCCGCTTTAAGAGACGGATGCTCCTTGGCCGCCATAATCTGGAGCAGGACCTGGTTCGAGAGGTGAGAGAACAGGCAGAGATGAGACTTGGAACCACCTGTGTGAAATGTATCTCACAGGAGCACCTGCAATTGTACTTGAATCTTGCTGAAGTGTTAATTACCACATTTAAAGGGTTTTTCATAATCCTAGAATCATTTAGGTTGGACAAGACCTTGAGTCCAACCATTAACCCAGCACTGCCATGTCCACCACTAAACCGTGTCCTCCAGCATCACATCCACACGTCTTCTAAATCCCTCCAGGGATGGTGATGCCACCACTTCTTTGAGCAGCTTATTCCAGGGCTTGACAACCCTTTTGGTGAAAAAACTTTTCCTAATCTCCAATCTAAATCTCCCTTTGTGTAACTTGAGGCCATTTACTCTCTTGTCCTATTGTTTGTCATTTGGGAGAAGAGACCTACTCCCATCTCACTGCAGCCTTCTTCCAGGTATGTTTTGCAATGCCTTCTGGTAATCCCTGTGGTTTTTAGGGGATTGAGTAGTTAGTGCCCTGTTGTGGGAGAATTGTTAGATCCAAAAAGCCAACAGACACAGCAGTTACAGTCCTTTCCAGAAAACGCTTGCTGTGAATCCTGTTGAACATCTAGAACAGGAAGAAGTGAAATGAGGAAGGAAAAATTACCAGTGGCGGTGCTGTCTGTCTCTGATAAGACTTGGAGACTCTGTTCACAAGGGCATTTCTCCTTTCCCAGGGCATTTGAGGACAGAGCACAAAGTGAAATGTCACATTGTCAACGGAAATCCAAATAAGTACAAAGAATCTAATAATTCCCACTGTCCTCCTGTTAGGAGTTAAACAAAAGGCAGACCCAGAAGGACCTGGAGCACGCCATGCTGCTGCGTCAGCACGAGTCCATGCAGGAGCTGGAGTTCCGCCATCTCAGTACCATCCAGAAGATGCGCTGCGAGCTGATCCGCCTCCAGCACCAGACCGAGCTCACCAACCAGCTGGAATACAACAAGCGCCGGGAGCGGGAGCTGAGGAGGAAGCACGTCATGGAGGTCCGGCAGCAGCCCAAGAGCCTGAAGGTACTAAGTGATGTAGGAGCTCTGGGCGTGAGCTGCTGGTGGTGGTGGCAAAGTGGTACATTACAGCTCAGTTCTCATTTGCAGTGTGTGCAGGTCCGAGGTAATTCAAAGAGGTGTGTCTCGTTCTGCAATGAACAGCTTCTTTATACAGTGTCCTATTTGTCAAGTGTGTATCTGCCAGAGTGCAGCTACAGCCCCAGCAGCACCATACCTATGGACCATAGCAATGGTGACCAGGGTTGCAGTGTATTGTGGACAAGCCACAGCAGCACTGTTCCCTTTTTTTGTTTGAAAAGCTATTGTTCTCAGCAATTTGCCTTCTTTTTATGGATGTTTAAAACACAATCTTTGCAGTGCCCTTTCTCCCCTCCTCCTCCTACACCATTTGCTGATCTGCTCCCATAGACAAGAATAAAGTCTATTTTTCTGTAATGAAGCCTTGTCATCTAAAACAAAACCCTCTCCTGGAAAAAAAAGCACTTTGTATTGCTGTGTACATCCAAATGAACTGCTGTCGGTCTTGGCTAGTTCACCTTGTCATTGTTTTTATGTTAAGACTGGTATGCTGGCAAATGGGGGAGGGAAGAGAGAGAGAGGGAGAGAGAGAGACACAAGCCAACTGCAGCGTCCTCAGGAAGCTCCTAGCACTGACCTCTGCTGTGTTGTGCTCTCATGGGTTTCTCATGCTGCCCTTGTAACTGTGGTGGCTGACCAGAACTATAGGGCCTCTGTAATTGTGGCTCTTAGTGTTTTCATTGTAAGCCTTCACATCATCCAAAGAAGTCCAGTGGTTTATTCTGTAGTGTCTGAGAAAGGAGTATAAGGCCTTTCACAAAGCTGCCTGGTGCATTTCCTTTGAGGAGGCAGACTTCTTCTCTCCACCCAGTGTTCAGCTGTGCCAGTAACAAAATGAGTGTATGGCATACTGAGCATGGGGTTTCTTTGTTGTTCTAGGTCTTTCCTCTTCATGATATTTCCCATCTGACTTAGTTTTCAGCACCTGCAAGTTATCTTCTTACTGAGAAAATAACCAACTTGAAAAATAACTTCTGCAAAAAAAAAAAAAGAAATAAATACCCAAATTGTCAATATTAGAATAATATTAAACAGTGAAAACCTGGCCTGTGAGAACAAGGGACCATCTGATTGCTGTTGAGAATCTCCAAGGATATAGTGTATAAATAGCTGATGACTTCACAGGGAAGCTGCACTGTGCTCTGAGCTGAATAAAACTGAAGCAGCTGTATTAGGTTGATCCTTCTGAGATTAGCATGAATGAGTTCTGCCTCCCCAAGGTGATGTGGTGCAAACAAGAGTGGGCAGCGTGTCCGTTCTTCCTTGCCTGGCAGTTGGGCTAGTGGGGTCGGCGGTCTCTGGGCTGCAGAGCCTTGGCTGTCCTCTCACATCTGCAGATCCTTCAACCCCTTCCTTTTTCCAGTGAGGACAGGGCTGGAGTGTTTTGCAGGGAGCACGGGAAGCTTGCACTTTGCTTTGCATGGCTGTTCTGCGATTAGTGAAGGATTTCAGCCTTGAGCTGTCAGTCCAGCACCTTTGCATTCACACAGTGCTAATAATGCAGCCTGCTGGAGGACCGTTGGCTTTGTAGTACAATCCGACTCTTCCTTAGCATTAGCTCTTCTTTTGCTTCTAACTAATGCAGGCAAGTATTCTTAATTGAATAGATAATTTGGCTATTTGTTCAGTTTCTCTCTCCAGCAACGTTTTCCCTCGAGGGCACACGTTTCAGGCTTTCCCTTTGTTATTTATCGAGGTCTTTTGTCCTGAAAGCAGGGTTTTTAACGGTCACTGTCCGTTACTGCTATTAGGGCACCAAAAGGACCGATAACTAGAATTCACCCTTCAGTGAAAACTGCTCTGTTATTATTTGGAGTGTGTTAATTGTGATGCAAATACCCTCTTGCTGGTTATTTCACAATACTAGGTCAAAATGATCTTGTCAGAAGTCTGACTGGAAATCTTACCCCTCCCTTCTGTTTCCTGTTGTTAAAGCTGTTGGATTTGAAGCCTGTAAACAGAGTCTGGTGTCCAAGCAGGACTTCACAGAAAGTGAGGACAAGATTACTAGTGTTTTGCTGTGACCAGGTCTCTGACAGGAATGTGTAACCTGCCGACACTTCCCTTAAGGGCAGGGAGAAACAACCTTAAAGGCTTCCTGGAGGGAAATAACTTCCTGTGAATTTAGAAAGGTTAAAAGTGATGTATTCCTCTCTGTGATACATGTTTGGGTTTGAATGAAACCCATCATGGTCCTTTTTTTCTGCATCAGATTAGCAAACTGGAATTGTTAGTTCATGTAGCAAAGCATGCTGATGTGTGAATTGGGATGGATATATTGTCTGATCCCACTGCATTTTTAGAGGTGGCTGCAAGGGCTGTGCTTATCACCTAACCCTGCTGAGCCCTGAGTCAGTACCAGGAGCAGGCAGGAGACAGACACGTGTATTTGCCTTGCTGGTTCAGATCCCAGAGCTCTTCCAACTTATTCAAGGGACGGGATCTGTTCTTACTCCCAGCACTTCAGGATTTGACCATGGTGGCTGATAGTAGGAATGACTCAGAGTGTGTACTGACTGCCCTGGTGGGGGGTGTTAGGGCCTTGCTTGGTTTTTCCTTACCAAGAAGAGCTTGACTATCTGTCAGCCAGTCAACAGTTAACCAGCATCGCTTATCACTTGTGGATTTTGCTTAGTTAGAAGTATCCCTGCCAGTCCTCCTGTAGAAAGATACAGGGAACTTCCTTTTCAAGGTTTTAAAACAGTTAATGGATGTTAATTGGAGCTGTTGTGGAGGCAGGTAAGGCAAGGGAAAGAAAAAAAATCATCCATTTTTCTGAAGGTCATGCAGCAAAGTCTGGTCCAGAGACCTTTTCCAGGATGGATGTCTCTCAGCCCTGTGTGCAATCACAAAGTTATGTCTCTAAACAATACAGAGATCCTGGCAAGTGCAAAGGGAAAACTGAATCTCCAGTAAGCCTCCATCAGGACTGGGGAGTTGCTTTGTTTGCCAGTCTAGTACAATGCTCATGTTGCTTGTGGCATATGTCTGTCTAATCTTTCCCAGCCATTTTTCAGTATCTTTATCAAAACCAAGCTCCTAATGTCAAGGCTTAGAATGCATCTTATCTTCATCAAACCCTCAATGGAAAAAACATTGCCCTTTTTCCTTGTCTCTTCTTGTGCATCAGATCTGCTGCTTTTCATTAAGTGCTGTTCATATGTATGTGCCATACAAGCACAGTCATGTGTAAGTATGGCTTTCAGTGCTAATAAATATTAGTCCTGTCCCTCAAGAACTTTTCTTGAAAAGCAACACCCAGGACTGGATCCAGTCCAGTGACAAATGTGAGGCTCTTTGTGCAGAGACAGCTGTATTTAGGCTGGAGCTTTGTTATAAAAGTGTCTGTATTGTAATTGTGTCGCACAGCAGCAGTGTCACAGCAGCTGCAGCAGTAGTCATTGCCTCTTCTGTATTTTGCTTCTCTCCTTGCGCTGTAGATGTTAATATACATTTGTGGATTCTTGAACTCATATCCTTAATGTAATCCTAAATATCCATTTGAATGGATATTTCCCCCATTTGAAACATGCTGGTTTTTTTCTTTGTTTGTATCCCCTCCATCTTTCCAGTCAAAAGAACTACAGATAAAGAAGCAGTTTCAGGATACATGCAAGATCCAAACCAGACAGTACAAAGCACTGAGAAACCATCTGCTGGAGACCACGCCAAAGAGTGAACATAAAGCTGTCCTCAAACGGCTCAAGGAGGAGCAGACCCGGAAGCTGGCTATCCTGGCTGAGCAGTATGATCACAGCATTAATGAAATGCTCTCTACACAAGCTGTGAGTCGCCTCTGAGGGACCCAGGGTTCCTCAGCCAAATAGGGATGTTTGCATTTTAACCGATCTGTATCCTGACAGCAGGCTCTCTCTGCTTCCTCACTGCACTCCCCATACCCTGCACAGTCCTTCCTCTGGATTTGAGAAGCATTCAAATGCAGAGGAAAGAGGTGTTACCCCCTTCAGGCAGGTTGAAGCTGCTGTTACAGAGATGCAAAGTGATGCATCTGTGTGGCCAGAGGACTGCTTCTGCATGAAGCTTGGCAACATAAACATCCCTGTTAGAGCATCATTAAATAACTGTGCCGCTTGCTGTCTTAAGCCATTTAGGTTTTGATTTGTCAATGATACCAAGCAAAGCATGTCCCACTGGTGGAAGGTGCTCATTGAGTCATGGAGGAGTCCAGGGTCTTGCCTTGTAAATCTGAAATAATGATAAAAGTGTTGTCTTGTTCTGTGATTCCTTCCTTAAGGAGTGACCACATGAGCAATGCTTTGAGTCCTTGCCACAACTGAATGTGCAGCTTTCTTTGCACTTCTTGCACATTGCGTCCCGCTCACATCGCTCTGTACAAATTCGATGCTGTGAGGCAGGGTAGCTGGCTTAAATTACGAGTGGGGAAGGTTAAAAGTTCAGCATCATACTGCTTTTAGGTTTATGTCGTTATATTCTTTTGCCCAAAGTCCTGCATTGGCAGGGATATGGACTTAAGTCTCCTGTGTACAGGTGATTGTTTAATCCAGTTGAACAGAGCAAGAGATCTTCACTTTGCCTCTAGCAAGAGGAGAGCTGTGGATGTTAGCACCTCCAGCAGTCTGGTCTCTGCAGTGTGGATCGTGGTTCCTGAGGCACCACTGCTCATCAGCATCACTTGCATCAGTGCTGCGGGCTCACTGTCACCAATCTTTGTCACTATAGGTCCTCTGTTCAGTGAAACGAAGCACAATAGAGACCAATTGTATTGCTAAGAAAACAAAGTCCCATCCCATTCTCTCCCCCTCTCTGCAGTCCTCCCCCAGAGTGCAGTGAGTGGTTACCCCATAGTGAAATGTCTCTATTGTCTGTCTTTCCCAGCTGCGTTTGGATGAAGCACAGGAAGCAGAGTGCCAGGTTTTGAAGATGCAGCTGCAGCAAGAATTGGAGCTGCTGAATGCATATCAGAGTAAAATCAAGATGCAGGCAGAAGCCCAGCATGATCGGGAGCTGCGTGATCTTGAGCAGAGGGTATCCCTCCGCCGGGCCCTCCTTGAGCAGAAGGTAAAATGAGCACGTGAGCTTCATTAGCACGCTCTGTATTTCAGATCCTACATTGCACTGTGCTTATCAATAGAGAGAAATCGCTTTTACCATACTGCATATAGTAACACAGATCACTTGGATATTTGCCTCTCTGGGATGATAGCTCAGTGACACATAGGCTAAACTTTCTGCCAGCTCAGCCATCCTATGTGACCAGCTTCTGGCTGGGCTAGAGCTGCTTGAAGTGTGCCAGAGGAAGTCTGTGCCTCTCTGTGCAGAAAGGAAAGGGAACTGCTTTTTCTCTGAGCTGAAGATTAGCTTCCCCAGCTCATTAGAGGACACACAATAACAACTTGAATGAAGCTAGGGGTGGGGAGGCTTTTGGAATTTGCACTGTATCAGTAGTTGGTGACTTTGGGGAGAAGGGAGGGAAAGGTAAAATGTATTTGAGATTTGTGTTATTTTACTGCTCCATTTGCCAGTCTGTGGAGACCAGCTTGCAGTTTCCCTGTGAAACTGTGCTTGTTCTGCAAGCAGACTAAGCACACTCAAGTAGCCAGACTCACAGGCATGGGTGACCTGCTGCTCCTTAGATTTCAGTTTGTAACTGGCTGTATGTATCAAGATGCTCCTTGTTGTGTGTGTTAAATATGCTTTTCTGTGCAGTGCCAGACCTGTAGTGTGTGTTAGAAATGAAAGTGGCCTACACAAGCCAGGGGAAGGGTGAGGCACCAGTCAGTGAGAGGAAACAGACAATCAGCCTTTCTCCTGCCATTTCTTTCCCCTTTGGCTGGTACCCAGAGGGCAGATCATCACCATTCATGCAACAGGGCCCAGCTTTGCTGATCGACGGTTATTAAATTAGGGCAATTACTCTGTGGCCTCGAGATTCTTTACCCTTTTCCCAGAGCCTAAGGGGTGCTGGGCTGATCGAGGGCCCTCGTTGGTATAAAACTGCTCCACCTCACGGTCAGCCCCAGGAAGTGTCTCTGTGAAGACAGTACAGCCCTATTGAGCTTTGGTCTCCTGCAAGGACACATCAATCTTTGGAAGCAACTGAATTTGTGAAAACAGAGTTCACGTGTGGTGTTCACAGGTGTTATAGCTGTCTTTAGGCCACAGGGCTGGTTATTTTGCTCCTGTCCAGAAGAGGACAGCCCCGGTCCCAGCCCTGCGCAGAGGCTGCGTGTGTGCTGGGCACGCATTGCCCTCTGCTGGCACGGGAACAGGCCTGCGAGTGTGATAAGCTGAAGGGAGGGCAGTGACTTTAAGAAAACACACATCAACCGATAATAATATTGTTTAAGTGTTTTATTGTGGGTCAGGATTGAAGCCTCAGTATGTAGAAAACCCCTGTGAAGGCATTTGGTGTTGGTAATGGTGAAAGGAAGCTTAGCAGTGCTACTTCATGGAGAAAAGAAAATTATCAAAATAAGACCTAGCATAATTTGTTATGTTGCTTTAGAATATCAACAAGTTGAAAAGTGCTTAAACTTCCATAGGTTCATTTAGCAACTGAAGCAGCCCTAGCTCAGTGCAAGTCACAAAGTCGTGGACGAGCAATGAGAGACTTAGCAGCAGCTCAAGGGAAAATGTGGGTGCAAAGGTAGATGCTTCCTTCTTTTGCAAGGGTCTCTTTCTGTGAGGAGAGGTGGTGTTCTGCTTTTGTGAGAATTAAGAGATGTGAGTACTCACGTGTGGGTTGTTCATCAGTATCACTCAGTGTCAGTTGTCCCGTGCTAACTGGAACTGGCAGCCAGGGAAAGGGCAGGTATGTGTGCAAGATGAATGTCTGAGTTTATATGCACAGATACGTGCATAGCCTGTGGCAAAGTCAGTCCCTGATGTTCAATAATAAACCGGATTCCACAAGTTAGTGTGTGCACAGGACTCTGCTTCCCTCTCAGCACAGTGCTCTTTATTTTTGATGATGCCCATCACCATGGTAACTCACCAGAGCATGCACTGACTGAGGCTAAGGAGGGAGTAGCCAGCCCATCAGTGTGCAGCCTTTAAGCGCCAGCGACCGAGGCACTGCACAAGCTATAGCCTGATGCTGTGTTCTTTGTGTTGTACCAGTAATGAGCATGTCTCAAGAGCATCTTTAAAAGACTTCAGATTCACTTATTTCCTTCCCCCATGCCTCAGACACCTCATCTTCAGAGCCCTGCATCCTGAGGTTGTTTCTCAGTGATGTCATTTTAATGCAGTGCCTCTCTGTGAAGTTCACTTGCACCTGAAAACTGTGAGCAGCTGGGTGTGCTGAAGACACTGGAAAAGGAGGATTCTGCTTAGATAACAGGACTAGAAAAACAAATGGAGCATTTTAAAGAGCTAATGTTACAGAAGGCACCATCTTCCTGTTCTGCCTCTTCCAAGCCAGCTGATCACAGCTTGGCTTTGAGCAGGGCTGCTCTGTGGAGTCAGTGTCACTCACCTGGCACTAAGAAACAGGCAAGTGGATAAGGCTGTTTCTGGAAGCCCCAAATGCCTCAGGAGGTGACTCACACTGGAGCAGATTGTTTCCTAAATTCCAGATGAAATCACTTTGCATATTCCCTGACTCAGGCACAAGAGTGCTCACAAGTACAATGCTCTGCCTGATACCTTCTGCACAGACCAAGATAATACCTCTTGGCCATGTTGCTGTTGACAGCAGGGGAGATACCAGTGAGCTATGCTAAAAGTCTTGGCTGCTGCTTTTTACCCACTTGGTCTTTTTCACTGAGACCATAAGTAGCTTTTTCAGTGCTGGCAAGAAGATAATGGAGTGATTCACCTGACTTGCAAAGGTTTTAGTAAGAAAGGCTTCCATCCCTGTCTGATGGATGTCAGGAGGCCATAGCCCCATGTGCTGTTCCAGTGCTCCTACCAGAATACCATTGGAAGCTGATTTGGAACAGTGTTACGAGGAAGAAATGGGAGTTGCCAGCTTGCACATCGTCTAGCTAATAATCTGCCACACAATGCAGACACCACTGCCTGCTTTCTTCAGCCACGCACTCTGGAGAAAGTAGCAGGGTAATGAAACGTGAGAAACTGATTTAGGGAGGGAGTAGATAGGAGGTGATACACATGAGCTAAGAAAATCTGACCGTGAGCATTGGAGAGGAAACTGACTGTGGGCTCACACACTGAATCCTGGAGAAAACAGCAGCTGTCATCATCAGAGACAGTGAAGGTCACATTAAGCTGTGTTGGCAGGTCCTTGCCTGTAGAGGCACTGTGCTTGGCTGGATCTGAAGGTGCTTCTCTCAGGAGGCTTTTATGGAAGCTATAGACTTTGTTGCATGTGGACAGATTAACCTATGTCAATCTGTCAGTACCACTGCAGGCTTTGGATTCGCAGCCCTAAGACTTCTGTATTCACCAGGGAACAGGGCTCGAGACCCTCACGGACAGATCTGTGGGGCTTTCCCTTCTGCATTCAGAACAGGTTGTGTGTCAGTGGGCATCTGACCCAGCTCCAGTCCCACCTAGAAACATGGGGAGAAGGTCCCTCGTTAGCTTGCTGTCAGGAGTCTTTCAGAGGCTTGAGAGCCGTGCCTGTAAAGGAGTCCTGCTGCTACAGACTGTCTCTTCTTTTTTCCTTCCTAGATTGAGGAGGAGATGCTGGCGTTGCAGAACGAGCGTACCGAACGGATACGAAGCCTGCTGGAGCGTCAAGCTCGCGAGATCGAAGCCTTTGACTCAGAAAGCATGAGGCTAGGTTTTAGTAATATGGTTCTTTCTAATCTCTCCCCCGAGGCGTTCAGCCACAGCTACCCGGGAGCTTCTGGCTGGTCCCACAATCCTACTGGGGGTGCAGGACCTCACTGGGGTCATCCCATGGGTGGCCCACCACAAGCTTGGGGCCATCCAATGCAAGGTGGACCCCAGCCATGGGGTCACCCCTCGGGGCCCATGCAGGGGGTACCTCGAAGTAGTGCTATAGGGGTCCGCAACAGCCCCCAGGCTCTGAGGCGGACAGCTTCTGGGGGACGGACGGAACAGGGCATGAGCAGGAGCACAAGTGTTACTTCACAAATATCCAATGGTTCACACATGTCTTATACATAACTTAAACAATAACTGAGGGTGGCAATTCCACTGGAGCTGTCTGCCAACAGAAACTGCCTACAGACACCAGCCCAGCAGCCTCCTCAGTGCGGTGCTGACGTGTGGAAGCTGGGTGCACATGGAATATTGTACTCATTTTGTAAAGCATTACGTTTTGTGTTTACTAACTGGGATGTCATAGTATTTGGCTGCAGGGTCTGGGGGGGGGNTCATTTTGTAAAGCATTACGTTTTGTGTTTACTAACTGGGATGTCATAGTATTTGGCTGCAGGGTCTTGGGAGGGCGTCTGAGAAATATATGCAATTAGTCAGAAGAGTTGACTGGTGGTCGTCACACTGACAGGACAGAAGGGCCTCAGACTGCCCTCGTCACACCATCCATAGGAAGTCTGAGGGAGAATGGAGACCTCCTCCCATGTCCATAAATTTCGAACTGTCACCCTGCAAAAAAAAAACAGGCGAGCTGCCTTTAAACCAACATCCAGGGGAGGAACAGCTGGATCTTCTGTTCCATTTTTATTTGTCATTAAATTGGATACATTTCTAGGGTATTGCCTCTGCCAAGAGGCGTTTTCAAAGACTCGTAGGTGAGAAAGAAGGGTGAGAAGAGAGGCCAAGAGACACCAGGGCTCAGCAGGGCCCTTCTACCCAAGTGCCCGCTCCGTGTTGTGTAAGAAGTGACGTTCTCTCAGAAAGCACTGGTCAGCTTCCTGAGAACTGTGTAGGTAAAGCTGTCTGGAGGGAACAGGCTAGAAATGTTTGAAATCGTATTCCTGCTTTGGCACTCCCTGACCGTGCTGCTGGTAGCTCAGACGAGGTTGGGCAGAGGAGCGTTAAGTAATGCACTTGTACAGCTAATACTGTGACATCTCATTTTAGCTAAGCATCAGAATAATTCTTGGAGCCCAGTGTAGTCCTTTTTGCTCCATTCAGAAATGTTTAGACTTTCAGCCAATCAGTCTCAAATGCCAGAGGTATTTTGAAGGATGCCATAGTCACAAAATGCCATTGATCGGGGTTTTTCATTATTACACTACATCCACCAATTTATTACCTTTTTGGCTTGTTGCAGTTTCCTGTTTACATGTAGAGTGTAGCCAACTGTTTAAATGTTTAGTTGCCACAGTGTACCAGGAGGAGCTGAGCCAATGACTCTTTCCCAGCTGATGACTAACCCCCCAGCACCACTGTAGATCTTGCTGCATGTGAGGCTCCTTTTGATTATTTTCGTTGCTGCAATACTTCACAACTCTTACAGTCCCTTGAGATGCTGTGATACTCGGGCAGCGTGTCATGCCACGTGAGGAGGCACTACTTCCAGAGGCTCCTTGGAGCTGCTGTACTACTGAAAGGAAGCGAAGGAGGTTGTGAAATCCATACGGTGATCAAGGGGTCAGGGAGTCTCATTAACTGAATGACTTTGTGGCATCGTGTCATCCCTTAGTGCTGGGAACTGGAGCTGCCCCCGTGCTCCTGTGCCAGTGCCAGGGTGGTCTGGGTCAGCCAGCACTGTGGGGCTAAGGAGAGAGCAGGTAGAGGAAGTCTGGCTTGAGGCAAAGATTTCTGTCTTGGGGACTGACCAGCCAGGGTTCTTTGTAAATGTTTTTCCTTGCACACTAATCATCTTGAAGAAAACACTAGCTGCTAACTCTAGGATTTGCCTTTAATATGTTTATAGGGCTCAAAAGCAAGGTTTTCCGAATGTGTTTGTCCATGTGACATATTTATATAGTAAATAGTGTCTCGCTGCTGTTCAGTACCCAACAGGGCGACGTTCCTTCATAGCTAAATTAACAGCCACTCCCAGTCCCCAACTCTGTGCCCCAGTCCAGCGGCTCCCACTGGGATTTCTAGCATCTTGACATAGCATATCACTCGAATCCAAGATGGAAACTCTACCAAGATAGGTTGGAGCAGCCCCTTAGCAAGGAGCTTTGTAGTTCTAGCACCTGGCAGAAGCCCGGGGTGAGGCAGTGGTCCCGTGGAGGTGGCTTTGGTTGCCCCCATCCAGGGCAAGTAGTGGCCGTGCATCATCCTGTCCTTTCCTCTGCTACGT
The DNA here is from genome assembly GCA_013401255.1 of Urocolius indicus. Taxonomy (NCBI): domain Eukaryota; kingdom Metazoa; phylum Chordata; class Aves; order Coliiformes; family Coliidae; genus Urocolius; species Urocolius indicus. The sequence goes on from WBNH01009884.1 coordinate 164,585, forward strand.
TTCTACATGGAATCGGATGTTTTGGGGGGTCATTCTTTTGCATTGCAGTGTTGTTGAAATGCAGCGAAACTGGATTTGGGAAAGGTTTACCTGTATTTTCCAGGGGTTAGGAAGAAAGCCAAAAATGAAATGAAAGGCCAAAACTGTCCCGGGGTTCCCCCAGTGAGCGTGGAGGGTGCACCCAGAGCACGGTGCTGACGCAGCAGTGGGAAGTTCAGCTCCTCTATCCCAGGCAGCAGCAGCGACAGTGGGGACAGGCTGTACCTGCAAGTTCAGTGGGGCTCGTTCTTTTGCTTCTGTTATGGTTTGAATTTGGTCAAAGTCTCTGGCTTAAATTGAGCTATTTGAACAGAGTTCTCTCAGCCCATCTCTTTGTGTGATGTCAAGCATGACTGAATGCTGAGTCCAAACGATGACTCTCCCATATTGGCTTTTTTTGTATTCAAAAAGAGTTGTGTAGTAACCATTTTTACATGTATACCATGTGCAGACCTGGACTATTCCAACAAGTTAATATTTTAATTAAAATAGTTTGCAAAAACTGATTCAGATCAACTGGTCTAAATGTGTGTGTCCCTGTGTTGTACGTGGGGGAAGGAAAACTGGCCCAAAAGAGCCTTGATCTTGGAGAGAAGGCACCCCGTTAACTCAGCTGTAGCCAGAGGGATCAGGGTCAGGCTGTGCCGTGGAGGAGCGTGAGGAGGCCCTTGGTGTTGAGAGTCGTATCTCAGCTGTGTTTCTGAGGTACGTGAGCAGCCATGAGCTAGAGAGGCGCAAACACTCTCTGAATCAGTTTGCAAACTCTGTTTTTAAAAGTAAAACCCATTGCTCCACGTAGGATTCATTGCAGTCATCCCCTCACTTTGGTTTTACCGATGCTGTCGTCTGTGAACTGTGGGAACTGCTGCAGTACCTCAGCAAAGATGTTCTCTCACATCTTTTATGTTTGTATTGAACACAGAGGAAACTTTTCTGTTGTGGGCTACTTTGCAAACCTTATTGCAGTGTTTTCACCAGCTTGGCCCCTGGAATCTCATATTCCGTGGTTGTTTTTCTCTCCCCTTTGCAGAGACCTAAAGTTCTGACGTAGTTTAGCCCAGAGATGATAAAGAAAAGAATCAGGAGCCAGCATTTTCACCTCTTTTAGATCTGAATCTCTCTGTTTTATGTGATTAAAATCAGTGAAAAGGGACCAGGTTTTTCTTGTGCTCTGTGGTCCCAGGGAGTCAGCAGCCCCCTCTCCCCTCCCTGTTGAATGTTACGTGCTGTCTCCCTCGCATGCAGCACTGAAATGGAGGCTACAGCTCGGTCTCACCTGCGCTTGCTCCAAGCCTGTGAGCTTCAAAGGACTTGAAGAACTAAACGTGGTATGATACTGAGCTTTCCACAGCACCTTCCTTGGCATCGCTCTCTGTCCTCCCCCTCCAGAAGAAGGTGCATTGCACACGGGCCGTAACCTGCACGGGGTGCACCCTGCTCCATCCCGGGCTGATGCTGTTTATTAACCCCCAGTGCACAGGGCCCCTTGCCCTCCTGCTCCCTCTCCTCCCTTGCTTACGTGCCATTTCTTGAGAGGCAATAAATTGTATCGTACCACTGTCTACCATTACTCTGTTGAATACGCACATCTCTCTGGATATATATATATGGTATCTCATTTGTATATATTTATATACTCTGTATGTACGTGTGTGTGTGTGTGTGTGTGGGTATACATGCACACACACCTCATGCTGTGCATTTTCTGTCAGGGCACGTGAGTTCTGCTGTTCTTTAGCACTCCTGTTCCTGAGCTAAAGCAACCCCTGTGGCAGGGCTCGCTGTGCCAGGGCTGGAGGCAACCAGAGCCCTCGCTGCTCATCGCAGCTCGCTTTGTCAGGGGTGCAGGGGGATGGTTAGCTGCCTCGGGTGTGCTGTAAAGGAGAGAAGAGAGCTCCCAGAGGGTACCAGAAAGTCAGAAGACAGCAGAGAAGAAAACAAGATGGCCTAGCGATAGGAAGAGTGGTTGAGGCACTGTGCTGAGCTGCCGGGGAGGCGGTGAGTGGGCCGGTGAAGTGCTCAGCAGGCTGAGCTCAAGAGTCCCCAGCTGCGTCTCAGCACAAAAGACACCCAGCCTGGCACGGGCTTGGCACGCTGCACAGGCACAAGCTTTTGGCAGTGCTTGAGTTTGAGCCACCGCTGGCTCTCAACACTTGTCTACCTTTGTGTGCCTCTAATAATCAGAGCAGGTTATGTGGAGGATCAAAAGGGAAGGGAAATGGGGAGATCTGGAATGTGTGTGTTTCCAGCACATGTGTGTATACACAGACTCTGCTCGAATCTGTACTTGGCTTAGGCGAGTGGCTTCTGTTGCATGACTCTGGTAAGCAAAGGCCAGCCTTGTTCTTCTCCCGGGTGCTTCCTCAGCATTCCTGGTGAATCTTGCCCTGGTCTTTCTCATAGTAGAGGAACGAGTGCCATGCTGGACACCACGAGCTCCTCAAGCTCGGAAGACCCTTCTGACCTTCTCCTTTGTCTTCTACCAACCCCGTCGTAGCGAGACAGTTGGCAGTGTGGGGGATAAGTGGTTCTGGCACGTGTCAAGTCTTGACTGTTGGTATTTGCCCCCTGGGAAGCCCAGCCAGCTCAGCAGCGTGCCAAGTACGGGCTCTGTGTGTGCTACTGTAGAACTGGGAGGCTATTTCCCCCCCCGCCCCCGTCCCTTTTGGAAGGTCTTGTGTGAGTTTTGTAAGGAAGGCTTGGGTTTGGTTGGGACATCCTTGCCCTTTCACAAGGAGTACTGTTGTCTTTAGCCATGTTCCTGCCTATGGGACTCTGCCACCCTGGTGCTGGCCGGCAGTGAGCCCAAAGCCAGGAGCCAAGGATGGAGGAGTGGTGGATGCCCAGGCCGGGATGCTGGTTGCTCTCCCTCTGCTGTGTTTGTTTCAGTTTGCACTTTTACGAGTCCATTGAGATAGAGGCTGTTGAGAAGTAGGTGTGAGGTGTTTTGGATGGTTGTGGGCAGCTGTTTACAGTTTCCCTAGCCCCCGCCCCCCCCCGCCCCCCCAAAAAAAAATCCCAGAAAAAAGCTGTTAGATGTTAGTGGTTACAGTAAACACCCCCCAGGGACTGAGAGCAGCAGCTAACCCCTGTTCCTGCTGCACCAGGAGTCTCAGGCAGCTGGGGCCCTGCCCCTCAGCCCAGGCTTTGCTGGAGAAGGAGAGGTCTTGGTCAGCTAGAGAGGGACTTAGTAAATCGGATTTGCCAGCAGGCAAGCACCTTAACCCCCGAGCTGTGGGTCTCAATACTTGCACTTCACCTGAAGGCTCCTCTGGGGAAGGCAGTTTGGTAGGTGACCGTTGGCTTTGCGTCCTCGAAACACCCTAAAGCCGTGTCCTAGGATAAAAACCAAACCCACCCCAGCATCACTTCCTTCTCTCGTTGCTTTCTCTGAGTGCACACACTGAGTCTGGGAGCCAGGAGTGGGCGAGTGTTGTCCCTATGGATGTGAACAACCCCCGTGGGGGATGGAGGGGGGGGGAAATCTTTTCCCCTCCCCATCCCCTGGCCCCTGTGGTCCCCTGCCCCGCTCCCTGCCCTCGAGTACGGGTACCTCAGAACATGCACAGTTTGAGTTTTTCACTGACAATTGGTTTCTTTATTGTGAGTGAAAAAGAATTGTAATTATCTGTAAATATGTAGGTAACAAATTGACCTAGTTTCTGTATTTTTTAAGTTCTTTTTTTTTTGTTTTTTTGTACTGAGATGTCTAGATCCAGTCCTGTGGCAGCTCGTGAGGCGCCCGCCAGCCCTGGCTGAGCACGCACCCCATCCCCGAGGCTTGGCCGAGCAATGCTGCAAGGAGGAATTGTGCTTGACTCTCGTGTGGCTGAGGGGTGGGAGGTCTGCCGGGGGTGGGGGGACAGAACCCTCAGCCTCTCCCCAGCCTGGGGCCGCAGCTCCTTCCCACCTGCGTTTTGGTGCGTTGCCAGGCAGTGGCAGCTCGAGGGATGGAGCTGATGCCAGGGGGTGAGCTTCCAGTTTGCTCTGGGGCTGAATTCAACAGGAACCCAGCGCGTGGGGTCTTTGCTGCAGTTTAATACCGGCTTATGACTATGTATTTTTATTTCCCAACCTCTCTGGAAATGATCCGTTTTCCCCCTTCTTGACCGTTTTTGTCTGAAACCTACTGGAGGGGGAAAGAAAAAAGAGAAAGAAAAAAAGAAAAGACAAAAAAAAAGAGAAAAGATACTTTGGTTGAAGCTCGTTGCCTGCTTTTTGGTGCCAGGATCACACATTTCTATGGCAACTCTGAGCTCAGCAGAGTGTAGAAATCAGCACAGGGTTGTTACCGAGCTGCAGGACGTGGCGGCTGCTCTGGCTGCAGCCATCGAGGGCGAGTTTGGGGGTGCAAAGGGGAGGAGGGTGTCTCTGGTCCTTGCCCCAGCAAGAGCTGCTTCTGAAGCGAGGGCTGGGCTCTGTCTGGTGGCAGAGGAGAGGCTGGGAGTGGTGGGGAGCCCAGGGCTGGGTGTCTGGAGGTCACAGCGATGAGGATTCGAGGCTCAGAGGAGAGGGCACACGTGCGCCTATGGGTTTGGCTTCTGGCAAGCAAACCACCCGCTTCCTTTCTTCAGCTTTTCTTCCCTCCTAACCCCCCACTCTGCAGCTTTTCCCCCTGCTTGCTTGGAACAGGAATATTTTTTACCTGTCTAGAAACAGCTAAAAGATTGGGGGCTGGGGTTGGG
>WBNH01009884.1:173064-183102 GCA_013401255.1 Urocolius indicus
CTCCCCACCCCAAGGGACCCCCCCACTGACCTGCTGAGTCCTCGCTTGAGGTGCAGGAGCAACGGCCACTCGTAGAGCCAGGGCATCCCAGCCTCGAACCAGTCCCGGCCGCGGAAGATGGGGGAGAGGCAGGCGGCGGCGGCCAGGCGGCTGGAGGAGCCGCTCTCCCCCAGGTAGGCGAGCAGCAGCCCCGAGCCCGAGCCCTCGCTGGCAGCCAGCAGCGCCGCGCCGGGCTGCCGGCACCGCAGGTACGTCAGCGCTTCCCGCAGGTCCGCGGGGTCCCCGAAGGGCTGCAGCCGGGGGGTGGTGAGGGGGCAGCCGTTGTGACCCCGCCGGTTGAAGATGACGGGGGTGAAGCCGCGCTCCAGCGCCCGCAGCCCCAGCTGCAGCAGCCCCTCCGTCACCTTCCCGGCAGCGTTGGGGATGAGCAGCAGCACGGGGCTGGGCGTCCCCCCGGTGCCGCTGCCGCCAGCAGCCCCCCACGGCCCCGTCAGCCAGTCCAGGGCCACCAGCCCCGCGTCGGGCAGCTGCAGGAGCTCCCGGGACACGGCCGGCTGCGGCTCAGGCAGCTGCAGGAGCTGCTGCAGCATCTGGAGCCAGGGCCAGCACGGCCACGGCCAGCGGCCTCCCCATAGCACCGCCGACCGCCCCAAGCTGCGCACCAGGTGCTGGGCCAGCGCCGAGGGCTTGCACAGCAGCCGGCAGCACCCTGAGCCGTCCTCAGCCACGAAAGGGATCCCCTCCTCTGCCTCCTCCTCCTTCCCTTCGCAATCCCCAGGCCCCTCCAGTCTCCTTGCCCAAAAGCACCAGGCCAGGAGGCCCAGGGCAACGAGCACCGCGGCTGCGGCCACCAAACCCTCAGTGGCCACCATGGTGGTGGTGTGAGCCTCAGGTAGCGGTGCTCAGCAGGTTCCAGAGCGGTGTCGGGGCTGTGCTGGGGAAGCCCTGCCCCGGGGCTGGGCTGGGCCAGCGCTGGGGCCGTGCTGGGGCTGTGCTGGGGATGGCGTGACCAACCGCCAGCCAGGGCTAAGGGAACTGGGTGAAACGGGAAGGACACGCGGCTGAGCGCTGCCTGGGCGCTGGGGAGGGCTGTGAATCCCCTGCGGCTGCAGCTCGGGGTGGGGGGTGACAGGACCCACCCTCACCGGGGGCCCGTGCAATGCTCACACCTTTATTGATACAAATGTACAAGGACACATCTTACAGTAGGGAGCGCGGCCCCGGCGCAGGGGGCAGGACGCCCGGGGAGGGGGGTCCCGTGGGCGCCCCAGTCCAGTGTAACGCTGCGGGCGGCCCCGAGAGGGTACCGGCCGCCCAGTGAGGAGGGGGCTTTGTGGGAGGGGGTGGGGGGTACACGGCCACCACCGCCAGGGACAGCTACACAGGCTCTGTACAGGATAAGTTAGGCGCGTGCCGCGGGCCGGGCTGCGCGGGGGCGGGCAGGGGGCNAACACGGCTCTCACTGCTTCTTCTCGCGGGTGGTGATGGTGACCAGCTGCTTGGCGGCCTTGGCGATGTCGTAGGCACACTGGATGACCTGCTGGGTCAGGAGCTGGTAGTCCACGGTGGCACCCGGCTCGGGGGGCACGGTCTTGCGGCACTCGCTCTGCAGGCGGTAGGCGCTGGCGTTGAGCAGCCGCAGCGAGCTCCGCACCGTCTCCAGCGCCGGCTTCTGCAGGGAAGCCAAGAAAAGCAGCGGCAGGACTCGTGCTTGGGGGAGCTGACAGCGCCTGGTGGGGACTCCCCCGATCCCAGGGACTTCTCACCCCTCCTACCTTGGGGAAGAGCGATGCCATCTCTGTCACAGCTGAGTGGATCTTCTCAGAGCACGGCACAAAGCTGGGGGCGAGCAGAGGGGAGAGCGCCGGAGGGCTGATGGCTCCTGACCACAGTGGTGGCAGGGAACACAGCCCTGGGGAGCAGAGGAGTGTAGAGGGACCCTATGGCCGTGCCCCAGCCCTACCTGTCGTGCTTGGACTCCTGTGCTGCCCGCAGCAGCTCCTGGATGTTCTTGGTGACCTGCTCAGTTTTGAGAATGACGTCCTCCGTGCTGGGCAGCCCAGGGTCCAGCTCCCCATCCAGCGGGTCCAGCTCGTGGGGGAAGTCCTCATCCTTGCTCAGCTCCACAAAACGCTTCCCTCCCTCCATNGGGCCCGGGGGGGGCCCGGGCGGCGGGGGGGGGGGGGGGTTTTGGGGGGGGGGGGGGGGGGTACACGGCCACCACCGCCAGGGACAGCTACACAGGCTCTGTACAGGATAAGTTAGGCGCGTGCCGCGGGCCGGGCTGCGCGGGGGCGGGCAGGGGGCTGTACAGGGGGACGCAGGCACCTACCCCACAGGCTGAGCACCAGCTCCTTGGCGGCGCAGGGCAGGGGGGAGGTGGGATCACCCCACACCACAGGCTCCCCACGGACTAAAGGCCACTTGCAGCCACGCTCAATCCCAGGTGCCGGCTGCTGCCGGAGGGGAGGGAGAGTGGGAGAGCGCGGGGCGGGGGGCTGGNCGGTCTTGCGGCACTCGCTCTGCAGGCGGTAGGCGCTGGCGTTGAGCAGCCGCAGCGAGCTCCGCACCGTCTCCAGCGCCGGCTTCTGCAGGGAAGCCAAGAAAAGCAGCGGCAGGACTCGTGCTTGGGGGAGCTGACAGCGCCTGGTGGGGACTCCCCCGATCCCAGGGACTTCTCACCCCTCCTACCTTGGGGAAGAGCGATGCCATCTCTGTCACAGCTGAGTGGATCTTCTCAGAGCACGGCACAAAGCTGGGGGCGAGCAGAGGGGAGAGCGCCGGAGGGCTGATGGCTCCTGACCACAGTGGTGGCAGGGAACACAGCCCTGGGGAGCAGAGGAGTGTAGAGGGACCCTATGGCCGTGCCCCAGCCCTACCTGTCGTGCTTGGACTCCTGTGCTGCCCGCAGCAGCTCCTGGATGTTCTTGGTGACCTGCTCAGTTTTGAGAATGACGTCCTCCGTGCTGGGCAGCCCAGGGTCCAGCTCCCCATCCAGCGGGTCCAGCTCGTGGGGGAAGTCCTCATCCTTGCTCAGCTCCACAAAACGCTTCCCTCCCTCCATGCTGTGGGGACCAACCAAGCCCCTTGGGTCAGTGCCAGCCCGGTGTGCCCAGCACAGGCCCCAGCACCGTGACTCACCTGATCAGGACCTCACTCGCCTGCGTGTTGTCGTAGTCGCTGTCGGTGCCGCTGCCGTGCCGGTCCAGCTTGCTCTGCAGGGGAGAGGAGAAGCATCAGACCCTGTCCAGGCCCCTCCCCACCAAGGGCCAGGGTCTCCCCCACCCCAGGAGCTGCCTTGCCCTGGTACATCACCATGTGCCGGGCACCATCGGGCGGGCAGGAGAGCAGCGGGGAGGATGGGGGAAAGGGCACCGAGGAGGCAGACGGACCTTTCCGCATCTGGAGGGGAAAGAGAGGGGAAGCCAACGCTGAGCGGGGCACGGAAGGGTCGGGAGCTGATCCCGGTAACGTGGCAGCGAGGACAAGCACAGGGGCCATGGCTGCCCTGCATGCAGGAACATCCCATGGCCACCATCCCCCGGGAGGTCCCCAGCTTGACCCAGGGGGTGCAGGGTGATGAGGGGAGGATGGGGGACATCCCAGATGCCACATCCCAGGAGAGTGATGGCCACCACATCCCACGCAGGAGCCGCCCCCGCCGCGGCCTCCTTACCCGGTACACGCTGGCCGGGATGTGCATGGAGTACAGAGCCTCGTCCTCCACCTCCTGGCGACACACAAAAGGTTATGTCCCTGCTGGGACACGACTCAGCCCCCTGGAGGGCTGGGGATTGGGGCGGNTCCACCGGCTGCCCGAAGGGTTTCAGCGCTGAGCCCGGCTCGTACATGGAGAAGGCCTGGCGGTCCCGGCGGTGCGGGGGAGCCGTGCCCGGGGGGTGCCCGTGCTCTGCCCGCTCGCTGGGGGCCGGCGCGGGATGGGCCGGACCCGTCTGCTGCCGGATCTGCGTGTTCTCTGCCTGCAGCTTATGGATCTGCAGCCAGGGCATGGGGGAAGCATCGGTGAGGAAGGGGAGAGATGCTGAGGGGGAGGAGGGTCCCGCCGGCCCCACACCCACCTCACGCTGCAGCCGGCGCAGCTCGTCGCTCAGGCTGTTGTTCACCTTCATCAGCTGCTGCACCTTGGCCTCGGAGGCGGCCAGAGCCTTCTTCACCTCCAGATACTCCTGCAGCGTGATGGGGCCGTCCGAGAGGTCGGAGGAGTCCATGCTCTGTGGGGAGAGGGGCTCAGGGCCAGGATCCCAGGCTGGGAGGGGGTGTGGAGCTGGGGGAGGTGGGTGCGGGGCTCACCCTGGCACGGTTGTTGCGGGAAGCGTTGCGCAGCAGCTCCTGGTCCGTGTCCTCGTCGGAGGCGACGCTGTCGTAGTCGTGCTGGTCGTCCAGGTCACTCTGGCTCCGCAGCGAGTAGTCGAGCGCGTCTGGGGGAGGGCAGGGGGCTGCTGAGCACAGGGTCGGGAGGGGGGATGCTCAGGACTCCCACCCGCCTCACTGCCCCCCGATCCCTCACCTGTGGGGCTCAGCAGACTCTTCCCTTGCTGTCGGCGCTTGGCTTCCCCGAGGATGTCGATGAGCAGAGTGGCAAACTCCCTGGCATTGAACCTGGCCAGCTTCTGCCGACCCTGGAGGGAGGGGGGTGTGGATAAGGGGGATGAGCAAGGGGCTGGGTGCAAGGGGGAGGTTGTGGGGCCTGGGGTGGGTATAGGGGGAGACTCACCTGGTTGCGTGTGGCCGAGTACTCGGGGTTGACAGGGAGGAAGGGGACGGCGCTGCGCTCCGTCACCAGCGTGCTGTGGTTCTGCGTCGTCAGCCACACTGGGGACAGGCATCCAGTGTCAGACTCTCAGGGGGGGTGCAGGGGCTGGATCCCCCCCGGAGTGAGCAGGGGCTGCAGGGCCTGGGGCCGGCAGCGCAGCCGGCGGGACGTAGGCGCAGGCACGGGGCCAAGCTGACAGGGCCGGGAGCGGAGCCTGGCCAAGCTGACGGGAACGGCCTCCCTCAGCCGCCCCGCGGGGCTGGGGACCCCTCATGCTCCCCAGCAGGGACCCCCCACCTCCTCACCCTTTGGGGCACAGCACTGCATCTCTCCATGCAGCAGGACGGGCGTTTGCCGTGCCTGTCGGTGCCCACCCCACCGAAATGGGGTGGCCCCAACCCCACCACCCCCCAGCTCAAGGGAACCCCTCCAGGCTGAGGCTCCATCCCCGGGGGGCTCCCTGGCACCCACCTCCAGCAGCACCCAGCCCCAGCACCCAACGCCGGCCCCTCGCTCTGTGAAATCCTCCCTCCCAGCCGACTGGAGGAATGAGGAAGGAGGGGCCTTGCGGTCCCAGCGGAGGATCCCGAGCAGGGGGAGTACCGGGCTCAGCCGTGGCCCTGCCGGCTGCTCCTCCCCCAGCCTCAGCTCAGGGGGGTGCACCCTGGCCAAGCCCCACTCCCAGCCTGGGGGGCTGCACCCCTGCCCCACGCTCACCCGCGTCATTCTCCCGCCGGTCCACCTCATCGTACACGTCCATGGCCAGCTCCTCGAAGAGGCGGTTGCTGAGCTGCAGTGGGATGGGGGATGGTGTCAGGCGGGGTGGGGGGAGCAGCCAAGATCACCTCCAGCCCTGCCCCAGCCTCTAACTCACCGCCTGCAGCTTCTTCTTGGCTGCTTTGGCCAGCTCTGAGAGGTCCAGGCTGGGGAGGGTGGAAGGAGAGAGGGAGACACAGAGCAGGGGGGTTATTCCTGCCCCATCCCCACCAAAACAGTCCCCAGTTGCACCCCACCAGGACAGGGACTGCCCCCCAACCCCACCCCAGGCATGGGGGGCTTCACCGAGCAGGGCTGTCAGGCAGGCACGGGGAGACAAGGTGGCAGAGGGTGATGGGACCCCCCTCCCCGAGTGCCCCGGGGTGCGAGGCTGGGCCAGGAGGCCGGGGCTGCAGGGGGGGCCCATGCCAGCGGCACGGGGGGACCCCCAGAGCCGAGCAGACAATACCTCTGTGCCATGCACTTTGGGCGCACCCTGCGCTCCGGAGAAGGCAGCGGAGGGAAGAACAGGATAGAGGCGGCTGTTAAACGCGCGGCACGCAGACCACCCCCCTCCCACCCTGCCACCACCCCCGGGGATGCTCCAGCGGAGGTCACAGGGAGGTGACCGGGGTCCCTCCCCTTCACCCAGAGGGGACAACACCACGGGACAGGGCAGCGGGGCCACGGGCGCCGGGCACTCACCTGTCAGCCATCTGCGGGATGATGTAGTGCCCGTTCTTGTGGTCTGTGCAAAGAGAGGGGTGGGTGAGCAGGACCCCAGGCACCTCCCGGGGCTGTGCAGCCCCCTGGGGACCCCCACACTCACCCGGCTTCCTGCCGCAGAGGTAGAAGGCCAGGCGGTCCGTCAGCTCGTACTGGCACTCCACCAGCCGCTCCGCCAGCTCGTGCTGGGCTGCCTGCCTGTGAGGCGACAGGCAGGAGTGATGCCCACCCTAAAGGAGGGGGTGCAGGCAGAGTGACCCCCTCCACACACACACACCCTCTCTTCCTCATCCTCACCTGGCATAGTCGATGGGGGTCCGGCCGTTCACGTCGGGTGCCCCGGGGTCGGCGCCGTACACCACCAGCAGCTCTGCCTGCAGGATCTGCCCGGCCTTGGCGGCCACGTGCAGCGGCGTCGTGCCCTTCTCCTGTGGGCACGGGCAGCCTGAGCCTCGCTGCCTCACCACGGGACCCCCCACCCCGCTCCCAGCCCCAGGGACCCCCGGCCCCACCAGCGCTCACCGGGTGGAAGAAGTTGGCCTGGGCACCCAGCGAGAGCAGGCGCAGGCAGGTCTCCAGGTTGCCCGTCCGCACGCTCGAGTGCAGTTGCTGCAGAGCACACAGGGGGTAAGGGGGGAGGAATCTGGCCCCACTACCAAGGGTTGGGGTCTCTGCACCCCCACACCACAGCTCACCTTGCTGAGGTCCTTGGCTGTGACACCGTCGTCATCCCGGCAGGGCAGCTTGTGGACAAAGGCCAGCATCTGGTACTTGGCACGGATGAACTCGGACTTGGTGGGGCTGGAGTTGGGGGGTGGCAGGTTGTGGGGTGAGGGAGAGGTGCCCGGCTGGCACAGAATCCCCCTCCCCATGGCACGTGGGGGGCACTTACTGCACTTTGTCCTGGGGATTCGCCTTCCTGCGCCCACTCTGCACCTGGGCTGGGTCCAGCAGCGAGTGCTCCCAGATGGAGTTGGCCCCGTTGCTCGCCAAGGTGTGCACCATCTGCAGGGAGAGGCAGGGCCCGGTGGACACAAGGGAGCCCTGCGTGTGCGTGTCCCCCTCACCCTGCCGTGTCCCCATGGGGCTGGCACTCACCTGGAGCAGGGTGGCTGGCCAGGGGCTGTGGCGCAGGTGCTTGACGATGGAGATGTGGCGGCCCAGGCTGCGGTGCACGCTACAGCACTCGTCACATATGAGCACCCCGCGGTTGATGGAGGCCCAGCCAGGGTCTGCGGGGTGGCACGGGGGTGTCATCAGCTGCCCCTGCCACCAAGGACCCCTCCTCATGCAGCCCTCTCCCCATCCACCCCGCTGCTGCTGGGGTTGGGGGGGATGTGTTGCCAGAGAGACCGTTTCCCCAGCGACAGCAAAGGGGGAAACCCACAGGTTTCCCGTAGCAACCAGGCCCCAGCCAAAAGCAGGGGGCAGGGATTGCCTTCCCCCATCATGGGGGTGGCCGGTGCCAGGGCTGATGCCATCCCCACGGCAGCACACCCCACCACAGCCTCTGACTCGCTGCAGCACCCCCCAAGGCCGTGCACCCCCTGAGCCCACAGTCAGGCATTTGGGGGGAGGTCTGGGCAGGGGGCACCGTGCACAGCGATGGATGGACATCCCCAGCCTGGGCATTGCCAGCTATGGTGGTCACTGGCTCTGCAGCCTGGGCAGCCCAGCCCAGCCCCATAGGGCAACTTGGCTCTAAGGGCAGGTTATGTGACCCCCCCACAACACTGCCGTGTACCCCCCACGCCGGCTGCTGGCCCCAGGCAGCCAGACTGGAGCCCTTTGTGTCCCCGATGGGAACAAAGGGCCATTTGAGTCGCTGCACCGGCCCCGCACTGGCACCAGCCCCAGCACCCATGGGGGCCCCACTGCCAGCCCAGTCCCAGCTCCCCACATCCCAAAAACAGCCCCTGGGGCTGGCCCGGGGTGGGGGTCCATCCCACTGCTGGGGACACAGCTGCCTGGGGCAGCACTGCGGGTAGGATTTGGGGACACTCCCCCTGCCCCACTGGCTCACAGCCCCCAGGCTCACACGCAGCCGGGCTCAGGGCGCGATGGCGAACGTCCCGGGGTGGCCCCTCTGTGGGGAGGGAGCTCTGCCAGCCTCTGCCAGGCCCCACCAGCCCTTGCTTCAATTCCCTGCCCCATGGAAAGGACCCACAAGCCCAGGGGGTGGGGGGGAGCAGTGGTGGCCCACAGGGTGTGACGGTGGCCCCGTGACCCGCAGAGGAAGGCAGGCAGGAGGTTTCCTTCCTGCCCACGGGGTCCCGCACCCCTCTCCAAGCCTCCCCTTGCAGAGCCCTGGGGACACCGTTTTTGGGGAGCACCCACCCCTACAGCACCTCAGTGCCTCAGGGCTGAGAAGGGGTGCCTGAGGGGAGCAGCAGCAGCAGTCCCCTCCTGCCTGGTAGCCCTCCCCAGCCTGGCAGCCCTGTGCACGCAGATGGCAGAGCCTTGGCAGGCGGCACGGCGGCATCTGCGCCTTCGCGCCCGCTGCCCACGGGCGCTGCCGGGAACAGGATGCTCGCTACGGGGGGGAGCTGGATGGGGAGGCTGCCCCTGGGCCTCACAGCCGGGTGGTACCCCCAGGGCAGCCCCGTTCCCACTGCAGAGGGCGGCTCTGGGATGTGGGGGGCATTGCAGCAGCTCAGGGAGCGCTGGCACGGGGACACTCAACACCCCGGCAGGATCCTGGGGCCTCAGAGAGCTCCCAGCCCTTCTCTCCCTGCAGCGGCAGGCAGGTGGATGCCAGGGCCCCCAGTGCTGGTGAGGGGAGGGCTGGGGCCGGTTGACATCCCCACATGGCACCAGTGGAGCAGGATTCGGCCCAGGACACCCCCACGGACACCCCACCAGGCAGGGCAGGGCGGCGCATCCCCGGCAGTAGGAAGCGGCCTCTGGACTTTATAACTCATTTCCTCACATGCTCGACGGGGCTTAGATAAGAGATTGGAAAAAACCGGTTTCCATTTCCCACCTCCCCCTTTCCTCGGCTCCGGGATGGAGCGTCAGCACCTCCCTGGGTGTCCCCCCCTGCTCCCCATCCCCGCACGCCCCAGCCCTGGGGAGCGCCCGCAGCCGGGCAGCCCCGCGCCCACGCGTGCCGCCGCGCTCCCTGGCAGGATTGTGACCGTTGGCACGTGTCCGGAATGATTCGGGCACAGGCTTGTCCCACGGGCAACCTCCGAGGCACCGAGCCGAGCCTCCGCTCCCAAACCAAGCCGCGTTCATTCATCGCCGTGGGGCCACCCGCGCTGACCGTGGGCAGGATTTGTGGGTTTAACCCCCCCACCGCAACATCCTTCCCCCCCCTCTCCGTGCGTTCAAGGCTGGGCGCGGGGACTGCGGGTACCGGCACCGCCGGGGATGCGAATGGTCTTGCCCGGGCTCGGGCTCAGGCTCCGGCTTGCAGCGTGGCCCTGGCCCACGATCCCGGCTGCCGTGGGCTGGGGGGTGCAGGAGGGTGTTGTCATGTGTCCCCTCCCCACCAACCACCACCACCACCACCACCGCAGCTCATCATTCGTAGTGCCGCTGGCACCGCCCGGCACGTCCCCGGCAGCCCCCACACCCAGCCAGGGGCTGCCAAAGGCGAGTGGGTGCTGCTGCAGGGGGGGTCNGTCGGGGCACCCAGGGGGGGCGCAAAGGGACTTCGCTGTGGGGTCTTGAAGGAGACACAAAAGGGGTCCCTGGAAGCAAAGTGGGGGGAAGCAGCACGGGGTGCAGAGGGAGCTCACAGCGGAGCTGGGGACACGCCGGAATCTATCAGGAGTCAC
>WBNH01009885.1:0-18899 GCA_013401255.1 Urocolius indicus
TATATATATAAGACTTAGGCAGTAATGGTTTGGATAGGGTCATTTGTAAAGCCTTTGGTCTGAAGATAGGTAGGTAAGTAGGTGGGTAAGAAGTTTTCTACTGCCATCTGTTGATGAATTAGGAATAGAATTGATGTCCACGGGAGAATGAGTTTGTTCCCACTATCCTTTGGTGAGCAAGAGGGAACTGTAGCTTAGAAAAAAGTCAGTCCATATCAGCTGTCCCAGGCAAGCTCTTCAAGACCTACCAGAAATGCATGAAAACTTCCAATGGCATGGAAAGAAAGCCAAGTTTATATCAGTGGTTGGGGCTCTGCTCAAAGTTTGTGTGATTGATCCCATCCTGCCTTTTCATTAAAGGTTTGGGGATGAAATGATACAGATGTGATTTTAGGAAGGTATCTTTGCAATTGTCTTGGTTTAGGCCCATCTAGGAACAAAAGACTATGATCAGTCATAAGTGCCAGGGGCCTTTGGAACTCCCTAAGGACAGGGAGGGCTCAATTGCCACTTATAGTCCCGGGCAAAACAGACAAGATTATTCAACTTGGGGAACAAAATGGACATTAATCTACCAACAACCAAACATAAATCCCAGAAACATAAGAAACAGAAAACAACACATAGTGGTACAATGATGAAAAACACAACCAGTCCTTTAAGACCACCTTCTCCTAACCCCTCCCCTCTTTCTGTGCTCAGAGCTCTGATCCCAATGTCTTTACCTCCTTCCCCTTGAATGGCACAGGTGGACAGGGAATAAGAGTTTCGGTCAGTCCTTTCCCTACAGCTCCTGCAGCTTGTCTCACCTCAGGGAGGGAAGACTCCACACCCTGAGCAGCGCTGTGTAGGCCGCTCAGACGTGCGTTCATCCTGAGGGCTGCAGCTCCTCTCTGCCTTTCATGTGGGTCTGCTCTGCGGCCCGCAGGCTCTCCAGCACAGCCTGCTTAACATTTATAGGTGTTAATGTCCACTCTGCCATGTTTTGAAGACTTCAGAAGTTAGGTCAGAAGTAGAATGAATCAAAACACTTTTTAAAATATGTGTAGTGTCTCATAATTACTGTATTGCAAAAAGACAAAGAAGAAAAGAAACATATATGTAGGCTCAATATCTGAAGGACAGTGATTCTAGATGAATAAGAACATTGTTGTTTGGTAGTTTTTGCAAACACAGTGGTTGAGTATGCCTAAATCTGAATTTGTTACTAATTTTGGACACAAATGTAGTAAGATCAGTACTTCAGTTACAGGGGGGGTTTATTTGTACAGACATTCTGAATCCATGGTCTTTGGAGAGGATTACAAAAACACTTTCTGTATTAAAATATCATTTGTAGTAAAGCACAATTTGTAGAGGAAGCCTAATAGATTTACTATTTCTGCTTGTTTTTAGCAGCAAATTAGTGTCTATAACACTCTTCAGTATTCACCGTAAATTGACAACACTCATCAGTACTTCTGCATTGGTGGAAACAATGTAGTTAATTGTCTATTTCTTTTTCTGGGAAATTATATGAGAAAGTCTTACATAAACCTTTCAAAAATTGTAAAATTACCCATGACTAGTAAAAATCTGCCCCAAGTACCAGTTTAATAGCTGCAAGATAGTAGAAAATGTTGATATCTTAATTTCAACTGCACATTAATAGAATGAAGTATAAAGTGTTATCCTTGAGAGAAGTTTATTCGTTTCTGTTCTGCTTTCTGCCTCACTGATGGCATGACACATATCTACAGCCTTATTGGCTGGTAACTCATGATTTACAAAACTCATAGGATAGTAAGTGTTCTTAAAGCAACCAGCTAATTTGTTCCTGGGACACTTTTTGTCCCCAGTTGTCAAAGCTTTGGAAGGCATTTGAAAACAAGTTTCACTCAATGAAACAAAATTCCCAAATGAAAATTGAAGTTCTCATTTCAAAACACAAATTCTTCAAATCAAACAACCAGCAACTTTTAATCTGAATGATCACTCTCTCTGTATTCATACTGTAACCTGAAAATTAATCTCCTTGTAAATTGCTTAGATTATGACTTGGTCAATAAAGCACCACTGAGATAGCTAGTCACCTGACGGTATTTCAGATCCCTAGGATAACACAACCTGCTGTGTTTTCTTGACAGGTAATTTTCACAAGATGTTGGGAAGGGACACAACCAGGATAGCTGATCCAAACTAGTCAAGAGGATATTTGATATCATATGCCATCATGTTGAGTATATAGACTGGAGGAGCTGGCCAGGGGCAACGGCTGAGGAGCAGGCTAGGCATTGGGTTTCAGGTAGTGAGCAACTGCATTGTACACCAGTTGCTTTGTATATTCTTTTATCAGTATTATTATTATTTCTTCTCTCATTCTGGTTGGAAAAGAGCTTTAAGATCATTGAGTCTAACCACTAACCAAACAGTGGCAAGACAAACACTAAATCATGTCCCTAAGCACTTCATTTATAAAATATCTCCAGGGATGGTGAATCTACCACCTCCCTGGGCAGCCTGTGCCAGAGTTTAACAACCTTTTCAGGGAAGTTTTTCATAATATCCTATCCAAACTTCCCCTGGCACAATTTCAGGTCATTTCCTCTTGTCCTCTCACCTGTCACTTGGGAGAAGAAAACAACTTCTACCTCACTACATTCAGGTAGTTGTAGAGAGTGATAAAGTCTCCTCTGAGCCTCCTTTTCTCCAGGCTAAACAACCCCAGCTCCGTCAGTGCCTCCTCTCAAGACTTATTCTCTAAAGCCTTCACCAGCTTTGTTGTCCTTCCTTGTGTTGTCCTTGTGTTTTCTGGACTTCGCTATTGTCATTTTCTCTCCCATTTGCCATTTCTTCACACTGTTGTACTTGAGTACCTTCTTTCCTCCAGTTTGCTACTGCTGGCAGTGCCAGTATGGGCACAGAGGCTAAATTACCACATTCATTGGATTATATCCTGTTCTGTGCCTCACCTTTAATGCTGGCAGATTTGTATAGTGCGAACAGCCTCAGAGTGTTGAGAAATACTGAAGGACTAAGACGGTTGGCGTTTTGGTAATTGTTCGCATAAACCACTGGCTTGTATATTCTTTCCCCATACAGATTATTTGGTTCTTTTATGTAATGTTCATACATTTTCTTTGGTTTATATTTCAGTTCAGTACTTGCATTTGAGTGAAAAATGCATGTTAAGAGACCCAGAAGAAGACATTTTGTTTTTCTAGGCTGTCATGAATTAAACCCATCCAGGGACAAAAAACCACAATTAGACCCAAATACCACAGACTTGAGAATTCCTAAAGGTCAAGGAGGGCTTAATTGCCATTTATTGTCCTAAACAAAACAGATCAGGTTGGGGAAGAAAACAGAAAATAATCTAATCCACCACCAATTAAAACATAATCATAAAACTCCAAAACATAACCAACAAAAAACAACACAGAGTGGTACAATGAAGAATAGCACAACTAGCCCTTTAAGATCACTTTCTCCTCACCCCTCTCTTCTTCCTGGGCTCAGAGCCCTGATCCTGGTGTCTTTTTCTCCTCCTTCATGGTTCAGGGCCATAGGTAATGGGGATTTCAAATGGTCTATTCCTGATAACTTCTGCCATTTATCTCTCCTCAGGGAAAGTGGGCTTCTCACCAATCCTCCCTGCTGCTTCTTCAGGGTACCTCACATACCTGGTAGCCCTGCACAGTCTGCTTTGACATGGTCTTCTCCATCTTGTACCTCTCTTATACCCCCTCCCAAGGACTTCAAATCCCCATTCTTAAGTAGTGATTGCAGAGGCATCAGATTGGCTCAGCCGGGCTGGAGGTGGGTCTGAACCCAGGAGCTGCGGGAAAGTCTGAGAACTCTTTGACGGGTCTTCACTGCAACCCCCTCCCCCTGTTACCCTGTTACTCGCTAAATCATGACATAGGCCTTTTAAATGGAGGTTAAAGTTAATTGTCCTTTCAAAAGCCAAGCAGAGCTCCAAGAAATTTCCTTCAGATAACTTGACAGAAAGATTACAAGTGGAGGCGTTTTAGTTTGATATTAAAATACAAATTCTACAGTAAATTTGATGATTCAATTTCCTTCTAGTTTTTTTCACTATTAAGTTTATTCTTGCCAATGTGGTTGTTTAAGACCCACCTGGCACTGAAACACCATATAGACTCTCACTCACCCCACTATACACATCCCCACATCCTTCAGGATGGTGGAGGTTCCAGAGACATGGAAGGAGAAAAGATAACGCAAGGGCTTTGTGAATCAAGACAAGGACAGGAAGGGATCCTTCGCCACTTATGGTTCCAGGCAAAACAGACTTGACTACTTAACTATTCAACTTAGGGAAGAAAACAATATCAGTTTAATCCACCATCAATAAGAAACAGGACAGAAAAGCAAAACCAGAGGAGGATCATGAGAAAAATATACCCAGCTCTTTACAGTCTCCTCTCCCTACCCCCATCCCCTCTTCCTAGGCTCAGTTACCTGCTCCCAATATCTCTATATTCTCCCCCATCAGAGGTGCAGGGGGACAGGAAATGAGAGTTAAGACCATAAAATCATAGAATTATTTCGGTTAGAGGAGGCTTTGAAGATCATCAAGTACAACTACTAACCTAACACTCCCAAGCACACCACTAAATCCATCCTGTCACTAAGATGATCTCTGTCATTCCTTCCTCCTGAGAGAAGAAGGACTACTCACATTCTTCCCCTGCTCCAAGGCAGGGTTCCTCCCACAGGATACAGTTCTTAATAAACCTTTCTGGTGTGAGTCCTTCCCAAGGGCTAAAATTCCTCACAGACTCCTCCACTGTGGGTTTCCTCCTCCGCAGCAGAACTCCAGGCACATTCTGCTTCAACACCATCCCTCCACAGACTCACAGCCCTTCCAGGCACAGTCACCTCCTCTGCCCTGGGGTCCTCACAATCCCAGCTCCACCCTGGGTTGCAGTGGAACACTTACTGTCTCACCATGGGATGCAGTGGCGTCTCTGCTCCTGTACAGCTCCTCCCTCACAGGCCTAGGAGTTTGCATGGTTACTTCCTTTCATCTTATTCCTTCCACCACCTACAACTCCTCGTCTTCTGGCTCCTTCTTCTTCTTCTTAAAAAGAAATGGCAGAGATGTCCAATTAGCTCAGTCCTAGAGGTGGGTCTGACTTAGAGTCAGAGGAAGTTTCAAACAACTTCTTACAGAGACCACAACTGCAGGGCCTCCTGTGCTACCAGAAATGGCTCCACACAAACTCAACACAGCAAATTTGCCTGATGTTGGGTCTTTCTAAAGTAGAAGTTAAATTTTCCCAGCATGTCTAATTCTTTATGTGTTCAAGAATTACAGCACTGAACAGCACAGATTTGGTCAAATGTTTGATGGTTCTCTTTATTGTATATGAGAGGCACAATCTTGTAATGTTTTCTTTATTTCTTCTCCCATTACCTCCACAACACAGTAACCTTCACACTGAATGAGAATAGCTGGATACAGCTTCCTGCATGGCTTCTCAATTGCTGGCAATTTAGTTGGCCAGATGGGGTTTCTGTGGAGAAATGCAAAGGCTAAGTGTGCCCCTGCAGAGCTCTTGGCTCCTGCTGACTCAGCAAGTGAAGGACACAATCAAACAGTATAACTTCCACCTCTTTTCTCATCTTCTTTATATCCTCTTCTATTTTCCCTTCTTCCACTCATCCTGAACTATGTCTCTATTACTATTTCAAGTGACTTTTGTCTTCTTCCAATTAGGATCCACAGTAGCTTGAAATTAAGAGAATCATTACAAGTCTTACCCTAAGTTCCTACAGGGAAAATGTGAAGTCTCAAAGTGAAACACGAAGCTTTAGCAGACGCACAAAGCAGAAGCAGTGTGTGTAGATAATATGAAATTGTAGCACAGAGCTCTTCAGATAGGAATGGAGAATAGTGCAGTATCTGTATATTGTCTCTGGAGGAGTTGCAGAGTGAGACATCAGTTGGGTTCTGCTCTTAACGATAGTGAGAAAGCATTAAGAGCAAGAGTGGCAGCTGAGATATAATTTTTTTCCGGAGAAGCCTTAAAAAAGACTAAGTGAGGGCAGATATTGAGGGAAATGAGATTTTAAGCCCCATTATAAATGGAGATGTCTTCAAATAGAGTAATTTTGAAAATGTGCTGAGGCACCAGTCCATTTAAAAGTCATGGGAATATATTCATTAACAACATTAAAGGAAAGTCCCATAATACACACTTAACTTTTACAACTAGTTGACTTCAGAATGCCTTAAATTGGCATGTAGATATTTTTATAAAAGATAAACAGCTCTAAGAAACCAAACACTAAAGATAGGCAGCCAGTCAAACAAAACATCTTACCATGAACATGCTAAAAGCAAGTGGAATTCTGACCACAATATACTTGTACTTCAAATATGAGAGTTTGCCTTTCTGACATCTTTCTTAAAAATGGAAATGCTTTTTTTTTAGAATGGTATGCTTTTTTCTTCATAAATACATCTCAAGTCTCACAAAACAGACACAAGATGGGAATATTTCTGTCCTGTTTTTGCAATCAGATTTAGTGGAGAATCATTAGTAGAAATCTTTCTGTTTGCAAAAATAAGGCACGGGCTGAATACTTAAAATATTTCTTTCCCCTTTATAAAGAGCAAAATATTATTTTTTAAATAGCGTTTAATGACTGATTAGTCCTCAGTCTGGCCCAGAGGTCAGATTTTTTGAATCAGCAAGTCAAATCTGACAGCAGCCTTGAATGGTGGTTTTGATGTGGCCTGTGTGGTGAGTGAGCACTGATATATGGTCTGTTCTCAGACTCAAAACATAAATTTCCAGCATGACTGAGGAATAGCAATGATGTTTCCATTCTTTTATGGGCAGTTAGTTATTTCTAATACTTCTTGCCAGTTAAAAACAAAACTATTCTCTAAACAGCCAATATTTCTGCTTTTAAAATATGTATGACAGAAACAAAAGCAGCCCAAATTATTACTGTTTTTACTGATGAATCTAATCTGAGAAAACTGACTATATTCTGTACATCACTGATAAATAATTTTGATGGCCTATTGACAACTCTACCAGGATTTCAGATCTGTCAATGAATTCTTGTCAAATATTTTCTTGCTATTATCAGGTAACCAAACATACATATTTACAAATATATACATACAATCATATGTATGTATGTTGAGCAGCAATCTCTGAAACTGGGACAACATAAGTCAGTTTATCTGATATGACTTTCTTCCATTTACTTTAGTAAAAATATGTTCTCAGGTTTTCTGACCTCTGTCCTCAAGGTGCTTTCTTCCTACCTGACATATAGCACAGTGGACACAAGGCTTGTCATGAGATGGAGGAAGGAAGGAAGTGTAAATAAGTTTTGCTGAAGGAAAGGGACAGACAATGTACTTAATTCTTCAGACTAATAGTTAGGATACTTAATTGAATAGAGGTTCAACAAGGACAAGTGCAGAGTTCTGCACCTCGCAAGGAAAAATCCCATGCACCAGTACAGGCTGGAGATTGACCTGCTGGAGAGCAGCTCTGCAGAGAGATCTGGGAGTTGACAAGAAACTCACCATGAGCCAGCAATGTACTCTCATGTCCAAGAAGGCTAGTGGCATGCTGGAGTACATCAAGAAGGGTGTGGCCAGCAGGTTGAAGGAGATTCTGCTCCCCCTCTACTCTGCCCTGGTGAGGTATCGTCTGGGATACTATTCCAGTTCTGGGCTCCCCAGCCCAAGGACAGCGAACTTCTTGGAGAGAGTCCAGTGCAGAGCTACCAAGATTCTCAGGGGACTGGAGCATCTTCTTTATGAGGAAAGGCTGCAGGAACTGGGGATGTTTAGTCTAGAGGAGAGTGAGGGGGGATCTCATTAATATTTACAGTTATCTGAAGGTGGATGTCAGAAGGTTGGGGCATCCCTTTTTTCTGTTGTATCCCATGACAGGACAATGGGTAATGGAAAAAAGCTGGAACACAGAAAGTTCTGTTTAAACATAAGGAAAAACTATTTCACTGGGAGGTTGAGAAAGCCTTGGCATAGACTGCCCAGGGGGTTATGAAGTCTCCTTTTCTGGAGGTTTTCAAAACCTGCCTGGATGTGTTCCTGTGTGACATAATCTAGCTGAACCTATTTTTAGCAGGGGGGTTGGACTAGATGATCTCTAAAGGTCCCTTCCAACCCCTACCATTCTGTGATAGTGTGACTGTATGTCAAATGACTTTAAACAAGTTTTCTGAACTGCTTTTCTTTCTTTTGTTACATAGTCCTTTGGGAAAAAAGAGAGATATCCTCAGAGGAAGGTATCAAAATAAAGTCTTCTCTTTCACAGATAGGTATTCCAACCTAATCTAACCCTAGTAAAGTTACTGCAGGTAATTTAACTAGGCACCCAAGCTTTTGTTTACAGAACAACATTTAGTCATCATTACATCTCTGGACCTGACTCTAATTCCTTTAATGGAATCCATTTTGTGTCTAAATCTCTCTTTGAAGTCTTTCCACTAAATTACATTCCATCTGTGAAGCCTATAAAGCCTTAATCATGCCTTCTAACAAATGTTATCACACTTACAGAGCAAAAGATGCCCAGAGAGAAGACTAGAACATTTGGGAACTTCTACCATCTGTGCATCTCCCACTTATGCTTATTAAGAGTCCTCCCCCCTCCTTCAATTCCTTCATTTCCAAAGAGCTGTACACCTAAATGCAGTTTCTTTGGTAGAGACAGGGATCTTTGCTGTCCTCTGTCTGCAGTATAAATTACTATATGCCACAGGAGTATATAAAAAGAACACTATTAGGGTTAAATACTACCACCTACCAGGGCAGTCTGTTCCAATACTTAATAACTCTCTCATTAAAAAAGTTCTTCCTAATGTCCAATCTAAACATTCCCTGATGCAACTTGGACCCATTTCCTTCTGTCCTATCATTCGTTACTGCAGAGAAGAGATCAGCCCCCGCCTTCACAACTAGTTTGAGGTAGCTGTAGAGAGTGATCATGACTCCTCTCAATGCAGTGATGTATATCCTAAAAAATTCCATTTAAAAAACTTGTGTCCAGGATGTTATTTGAACAATGCTGAGTTCATAAGGCCTTGAGAAAAACACTCAACATGGAAAAAAAAATATTAAACAGTTTCTTATTGAGTCCAACCTTACACATTTGTTCTGAGTAATTATTTTTTTAATTGATTTAATTTTTAATTTAATATGTAGTTTTAATTTGTGTATAATTTATTCGTTTGTTTTTTTATTTGTTTGTTTGATTCCTAATTGAAATCCAGGACTTTATGAACATGTAATTAGATTGCAATCAAACATCATAATGGATCATGTGGTAGCATCTGAGTCAAGAGTCTGCTGAATCAATATTCTGATAGTTTTCTAACTTGTTTGATCTAGAAATATGAATAGTGTTCTTCACATTAGGTTTTGGGGTTTTATACTAATTTTTTTTGCTATAGCATTTCCAAGACAAAACCTAACCAAACAAACTCAACACAGAACTAAAATTTAATCATATGCTATATTAGCAATGCTTACACAGTTGGTCATCAGGACTAAATAATTTTCGTCTGCTGAACAACAGCTAAAAGAAGGGATGTATTATGTAAAGTGCCATGAAGTCATAACAGCTGATGATACCTTTCATAATTATCACTTTCAGAGTAATAATGATATCAAGTTGCCAATAACTTCTTACAAGAATGACACATTAGATGAAAACTAGAAAACCATTCTTCTTATTACTTTGCTATTTCTACAACTAAGCTTATACAATGTTACAGCTGTTTATGGAGAGCATGAATGGGATAATTTTAGAGTTAATTTCATCATCCTTTTTTTACATTATTGGTATTTAGGACAGTCAATAACTTTTCTTCATCCTTCACCTACTCAGATGTAACTTTCTACAAATTTGAAGTCCTAACTTATTTTGTCTAAAATTCCTTTTATTTTTTTTTAGTGGATTGCAACTTGAGCAAACTTGGATGGATGGATGGATGGATGGATTTTAACATTTAGACAAAATACTCTCAAAAGCTACTCTCTTTGAAGCTCAACTCCAAATTTTAGTGTAAAAATGAAAAACTATTTTTAAAATAAAAACAAAAGTTAAAAAAAGATTAATAACTTAGTTAAAAAATAGATTCACTCAACTCTGTTGATGAATAGTTTGAAATCAAAATTGAAACTCTGCCAGTTTTCTCAAATCTGTTTTTTCTCATTTCTGTCTTATAAAAGTTTAATTGCATATGTTCGGTAAATAAAAAAATAAAACCCCAACAATTCCTTATTTTCACCCCCTCATTATTCTGCTTCTAATCCTCTCTTCTAATCTATCCCCCTAAGCTTTTCTAAGGTACTTTACAGAAGAATCTTCCTCGAATTATTTATTCTACTATATGGATTTTTCTTGTTCAATAATGATGAGAGAGAGAGAGAGGGAGATAGACATTCTTTGTGTATATTCACTCTGCTAATATCTGGCAACTACTAGTAAATCTTTTCATTTGGACTCACCTATGACATTCTGGATAGCTCTGTTCCATGCATGCTTTCAGTTTCTTTACACTCTGATTGTCCTTCTATGTATGTATGCACTAATCAAGAATTTGAAAGCATCTTTTGGTCAGATATAGCCTCTTTTGTCCTGGAATGATAGGAAATATAGGTAGGTACCTTTTCACTCTCATCTTCTTTCTTTCAATATGAAGCATTTAGACATGCAAAATAATGAACTTGCAGATTAATGATGTAGACAATATGGAAACAATACATAGACATGCAGTGGCAAAAAAAAAAAGAAGAATATTCAAATAGTATATCACCTTGTAGACTTCAGTGAAGTGTCAAACATTATATCTTATTCAGAAAATTACTGAGATAGTAATGGCTTCACTTTTGCAGAATAAGCAGAATATAAGTAAAATAATCATTATTTACCTAGATATACCCAAATAAATCAGATGTTGTTCCAGCTTTCAACAAGGACTGAGATGTTGAAACAAGGAAAATAACCAATGACAGTGGTAGTAGAATTTTCACATCTCAAATTAAATTAATTCAATGACTACAAATTACTCAAAGCAGAGACTTGATAATCTTCACTGCAGAATCCTGAAGGAATTAACACATATGTCTGATGGGTCTAGAACAAGGATTCTTAGTAAATATATCAGAATGATCACTTACCAAAATTAGAAAATGGCCTGTCTACATTTCAGAAGGGAAGATGAATAAGGGAAATGTTTTAGATGGTTTCATAATACAAAATTTTAGTGTAAATTTTGAAACAAAGAATGAGTAATACCATTGAAATACAAAGCAAATAATAAAGGTTTCAAAAAGTAGATGGTACCATTTAACTGATATAAGTCTTTAATAATTTGTATGCCAAGCAAGGCAAGTGGTGACGATATCACCTGTGTTTCAAACATTTTTACACTGTCTGATAGGAAAAGTATTAGTTAAGGTTCAGAAGATAAATAATTGACTAATCAGGACAGGAAAACAGATTATGTTAAGTGTTTGTGTTGTCACATGGAAGTGATTAAGGAATTCTTTATTGTCTTGCAACAGATGTTTTTGATACCTAAAGACTAGATTAAAAATATTGGAATATGCTGCTGAAATTAGCTGGTAAAACTAATCTGAGAATCATCAAAATCATAAAAGTATACAGGAATAATCAGATGACCTTGATGACTTCTATAATAGAAATGGGATTACACTTCATAGTACACAGAGAAATGTAACAACGTTTTCAGATGTAAACTGTGAGTTCATTAGCTAGAAATCAGAAAGATCCAGACAATCTACTAGAGAAGGACTATCAGCCACCAAAATGTGATGTAGCTATGAAAAATGCTAATGCAGAATATTAAGCAAGGTATTTCTGGGAAAGAAAGGAATGTTTAATGGTATTAAATCAGGAGTAAGGTAATAAGAAATAAAATTTAAATCTTAAAACATTTTCTTACCACCCCTTTTCTCTTCCTCGGTGTCTAGCTCTTTCCCCCAGCATCACAGCAGTTAGGGAATGGGGGTTGCAGTCACTTTGACAGTTGTCCCGCTTTTTTTCCTCTCAGAGGGAAGACTCCTCACATTTCCACTGCTTCAGCATGGGGTCTCTTCCACAGGAGGCAATCTTCCATGAACTTCTCCGATGTGGGTCCTTCTCAGTAGCTGCAGTTCTTTAGGAACCACTCCAGTGTGGGTCCCTTCCACAGGCAAACAGTCCCTCAGGAACAGACTGCTCCAGTGTGGGTCCCCCACAGTGACAAGAGTACTGACAACAAGCCTGATGTGGTGTATGCTCCTCTCTGTCCACAGGTTCACAGGTCCTGCAGGGACCCTGTTCCAGTACAGGCTTCCCATGGGGTCACAGGCTCCTTCAGGTATCCACTTGTTCTGACAGGGTTCTCCCAGGGTCCTCCCTGGGCTGTGAGTGGCTCTGTTCCACCATTGCCTTCATGGAAAGCAGCCGCTAGGCCCCACCATGGGCTGAACCAAAGGCTAAAGGGGAACCTCTTCACTGGCACCTGGAGCACCTTCTCCTCTTCATTCACTACATTCACTGTATCACAGTAACTTTCATCCCCTTCTCAAATGCGTTTATTGCAGAGGCATTATCACCATTGCTAATTAGCTTTGCTTTGGCCAGCAGTGGGTCTGTCTCGGAGCTGGCTGGCATTGACTCTATTGGACATAGGGGAAGCTTCTAGCAGTTTTTCACAGAAGCCAACTCTGTAGCCCCCTTGCCACACAAACCCACTAAACCATATTAAAAAGGAGATTCACTGAAAGCTTTGCTAAAGATGGAGTGGAGGCAAAGAGGAAGTCTCTCAGCTTGATGTTAGGAATGCAAAACTTAATTCATGAGATGAAATTTAAAAAAATTGTATTATTTTGCAAACAAAACTAAAATGAGAAAAATGGTCTTTCTAAACATGTGAATGGGTAAAAGAATTTGCAGATGTTTATAGTGAGATATTTAATTTCTAGATCAATATCAGTATAAGAATTTAATATATATATATATACTTTTAAAAAATATATATTATGCAATATGAATGTTGGCACCAGTGGAAGACGGGACTCAGCATCCAAGGATACACTATCAGTTTACTCTGAGACATAAGCATGATCTCTGTGGTCAGGCAAAATAACATTTACACCACCAAGTGGTTTAATTGCACTTCTTTTGATTAAAAAGAACAGCATTTTCTTCTTCAGTCATCTGCTTAAGATCTACATGAACACTTTAGACATCATTCACTCACTAGGTGCCTAATGCAAAGCTTATTTAGTCAAAGTACTTCCATTGACTTCTGTATGCTTTGGATTAGGTTCTATATCCTTACCCATCAACCAGCTGGTGCAGGCTTCCCAGTTTTATCACAATATTAGACTGCTTTTCTCTTTTTCCCATGATCTTAAAAAGCAAAGAAAGAGGTATACTTTGGTTTGCCCTGTCTGTTCTTTAATGTGCTTAGATTGCAGTTATTTCCTGCTGAGCCCTGGATGAGGTTTAGTTTGCTGAAGAGCAACTTTTTAATCATCTCACAGAATGAATGAACTGGAAGATATGTCAGGCTTCTATCAGAAGATGAAAAATGTGGAAACTTATCAGTACCTCACTTCCTCTAGATATATTGTAGGTCATAAAAACTCACTCTGTACAGTACTTATTACTCTTATAAAGGAAGCTAAAAATGTAATTATGCAAAGGATGGTCACCAAGAAACTTTGCAAAACAGTTAAAACAAGCATAAAAGTATGGCTGCCTGTGCATGGCTGTGGTGGTTTTTGGCCTGGGCCAGGTTTTTCAGTAGCAGAGGGGCTAAAGTAGTGGCTTCTTTAAAACAAAAAGTGGCTTCTTTAAACAAAAAGTGGCTTCTTTAAAACAAAAAGTGGCTTCTTTAAACAAAAAGTGGCTTCTTTAAACAAAAAGAGTTGCCAGAAGCTTCCCCTGTAGCTGACAGGGTTAGGGCCAGTAAGTTTTAAGTTGGACCCTGCACCTGACCCAAGCCGGGCAATGGAGGTAACGCCTCTGTGAATAACATATTTGAGCAGAAGAAGTTGTTGCGCAGTCGCAGAACTGCAGCAGCAACAGGGAGAGAGAATGTGAAAACATCTCCGCAGACACCAAGGTCAGTGGAGAAGGAGGGGGAGGAGGGTGCCTAGGCACCGAGAAGAAGGCTCCCCTGTGATATGTGATAAGGACCATGGTGAAGCAGGTTGTCCCCCTGCAGTCCATGGAGGCCACCGGGAAACAGAGATCCACTCGCAGCCCGTGGGGGAGGTGCTCACGCCGGAGCAGGTGGATGCATGAGGGAGGCCGTGACTCCGTAAGAAGTTCATCCTGGAGCAAGTTCCTGGCAAGACCTGGGAGTCCGTGGGGGAGGTGCCCACGCTGGAGCAGGTTTGCTGTCAGGACTTGTGATCCCGTGAGGGGACCCAGGCTGGAGCAGCCTGTCCCTGAAGGACTGTCTCTCCCGGTGGATGACCCACGCTGGGCAGTGTGTGAGGAGCTGCCCCGTGGGAGGGCCCATGCCGGAGCAGTTCGTGAGGAGCTGCGGCCCATGGGAAGGACCCACGCTGGAGAAGTTCATGAGGGACTGTCTCCCGTGGGGAGGGACCCCACAGTGTAGCAGTGGGAAGTGTGAGGAGGCCTCCCCCTGAGAAGCAGCAGCGGCAAAGTCCATCTGTAATGAACTGACTGCAACCCCCATTCCTCATCCCCTGCGCCGCTGGGGGGGAAGGAAAGGGAGTCCCGGGAAGTGGAGGGGTGGGGGGAGGTGTTTTAAGACGGTTTTATTTCTCATCTCCCTGCTTTTATTGTTTCTTTAATAAATCAAACCTTTTTCTCCCTAAGTTGAGTCTGTTTTGCGCATGACGCTAATTGCCGAGTTTTATCTCTCCGTCCTTAACTCACAAGTACTTTGTCATATTCCTCTCTCTCTCTCCTGTCCAGCTTAGGAGGGGGAGTAATATTATGACTGGGTGGATAATGGCCTAACCACCACAATGGCAAAAACTACAGAAGAAGAGAACAAATTATTTCAAACACAGGCTATGTAATCTTCCCCATAGGAATGGTCACTACAGTCTTTCCACCCTTATTCTGGAGAATTAAGATAGCAGTGCAAAATATTTCAGACACAGAGGTGACCAGGGTTGTACCAGCATATAGATCAGTGTTAACAGCCTAAAACATATTTGGCTACTGAATGCACTTGGCTTTACTTCTTTCCTGTTGGTGCTTACATGATCGTGTTTTAGGGTGTTATAGGCAAGGTCTCTAATTCTAATTTTGACTAAATGTCAATGTCCTTTACTAGACCTATGCAGTACAGACATAGATATATATGTCTATGTTTCACCCTAGTTCAGAGAAAGTTACAAAGGACTCAATCTCTTCACACTTACATTAACAGAAGATGGTAACAGGAGAATAGTCCTTACCTCTTTTCAGTGAATAATGATGCCTCTGTTAGTGTCAAAGGATTCAGGAAAAAAATGGTGTGCTTCTGTATTGTATAACTAAATAATGTCTATAATAATATGACTTCTAAGGGTTCTAAAGTTTTACTTTTCACAAAAAAAAGAAATGGCAAGTCTAACATTAAAAAATAACTACTAAAGTAGTTTTAATCATTACAAAACAAGGTCAGAGAGACTTTTCCTGACATCATATTTATTTCCTTAATTTATAGTAACTGTGTATTTATATGAAGCTTATTTCAGTCAGAGAGTAATGATTATTTTTTATGAAGTTGAGAGAAATATTAAGGCTCCTAAATAAGTGAGTATATGTGTAGACTTAAAAACCACATTTTAGGTATAGCGAATAACATACATTGGTATTAACTTACAGAAGGGAATAGAGCACCTCAGAATTCAATTATCCATAACAGCATTTGAATTTTAATATCAGCTCTGCAGAGTTGCCACCTTGCTTGGATATTTTCTCTTCTACTCAACAGGCAGCTGACACAGAAGATTCATGAAGATGTGCCAGATCTTTTATGCTATCCTGAATTATATTAATAATAAATTAAAGCTGCACAAGATGCATTAGGAATATCAGACAAAAGATTTTATGATGTGGTGATTCTCATTTAAAAATGAAAGAAAACTTTAACTTGCACCAGAGACATTTGTAGCATCCAAAAAAAAAGAAAAAAGAAAGAATAAACCTCGCATCCCAAAATGTAGAGCACAGAACTGAAAAGCAATATTAGGTTGAGAAATCTACAAGTGTTTAGAGGCAAAATAGTTTTACAAAGTCTGAGTACTCACTTCAATATATAAGGCATACCTGACAGAAATAAGTTTTAGTAGGAGCTTGAGAATAACTGTATTTCAAAATAGCTGTAACAGTTTAATATATTTTACTGCTATCCATCAAATTTCATTATATAAGGCATTCTGTTGTATATGTAGTTTTCTAGAACAGAAATTTATTTTAAACTCTCTTCTGAATGAGCTTCTTTGACTTTCCACTAGTTCATCAAATAAAGCAGAAATTATTGCCATTTATTCAAAGACAAATATTGAGATGAATCCAGAACATATGGAAAAAAAAAACCAACCAAAACTGTAGAAGTGCAAGACTGTGCTCTGATGAACATTATGTGGAAAGACCCAATTGCTAGTGGCTTGTTGAGTGACTGAGCAGGTCATCATACTTCCTATTATCCCAAAAGGATAATTTATAATGTACTTTGAGACCTTCAGTATGCTCACTAATGATAACCTTGGAAACTTTACATTTAAGAAAAATATCCTATGTTATTTCAAGAAATAATTGTAGTATTCTCTGATGGGGAATCTATATGCATATCAACGGTACTCATTTCATATTTTCAGTGACAATGAACACATTTTTCATTCTTTGTCAGTGCTACCTGGTTTTCATAAAATTCATTTAAACTAAATCCAGCTTTAATTATCTCTGCTGAATAACTCATTGTATCTCTTTCTGTGGAATATATACTAATGCTTCATAATTTCTCTGTATTTTTATAGGAAATCATCCAAATTCACCTTAAATGCTTCCCCTCCCACACCCCACCCCTCATAATTTACTATGCATTTAGAGAAACTGAACAACAGACAAATTAAAAAAATGAATCTACAAAAAAATGAGCTGGCTGCAACACTCAATTATACACCTGAAGATCCAGAAAAACCAGAAGTTGTATATAAAGCATAAATCTGCCTTCCTTCATGAAAATTTATGTGCTTTTTAAAGACCATTCTTTAATTTTTCCTTCTGATTTTCAGCATAATCCGTAACTTTTGCATGATTTTGAATGGCTAGACTTTTTGTTAACATCTGGGGAAAAAACCACGAACACAAGAAAATCCCATTATAAAACAGTTTTCATAACAGATTTCATAGAATGTCATAATAAATAATTAATTAAATGAAAACAAAACCAAAAATCCTCAAACTGCATCCTTGTGATTTGTAAAGAATGTATATACACTGCAAAAATTCTGTTAAAGAGAATCACAATCGCTTTTGCAAAATGTTACTTTTTATCATTTTTTATTAATGTGAGAATTCGGAAATGCTGATAAAATCATGCCTGTTCAAGAACCTTTTATATTGAACAGACTTTAGATACTACTTTAAAAATGAACAACTGTAATCACGTAAGATTTAACCACTGTTATCCAACAAAGATAATTTTTGCTCTGTCAGTAACTTTTATGGTGTGTTATCTAGTTCAAAATTCTCACAGTAAAAGAGAGGATTTAAAGTAACTAGTTCCATGCTTAGCTAGCACTCAGTTGAATAAGCACAGATGCAGTTGTTATCTGCTTAAAGGTAAATCTGTGGTTTCCTTATTTAAACTCTTTAAGTCAACGTCCATCAGAAATGCTGTTGCTGCAATGAATAATTTAATCATCACTTCTGTGTGTTACATGCGACTACTATACAGCAAGCATATTTGCAAAGCTATGAAAGACCAGAAAAGTGTCAGCATTCTCTATAATTCAGTGACCTCAGAGTATATTCACTGCTGCGCACCAAGAGAGATCTGAAGAGGCCAGTGGGAGGTTGTGGTAGGGAAGGGAGGTGAAGAGATCACAGCAAAAGTGCTCCAGATCAGCACGGCACTTGAGAAAGATGAAAGGTCAACGCGGGCTTACAACTGCTGTGGTGTCATTTCATCTGTTTGTCCCTTGGTGGAGTTCTTGAGTTAGTTTCTCCCGTCAAATGGCTGTAACTGCTTCATGTGGGGTTTTAGTTCTTGTTTTTACCCTGCTTTCGAATTTGCTCTCATGTTTACTGTGTTTAACCTTTTCCTCAAATTATTATGAATATATTTTTTTCAGTTCACCTATTTTTTTTTTCCTTTGGGAGCTGTTTCTTCATTTGTGTGCACGCAAACAGTAATACTGTGATAGGTATCTGTTAATATGTAGAGTGATATAGATATTAGTTATCTGTCTCTCTTTAACCCGAGATGGATTCTCACTGCAGATCCCAAAAGTCATTTTTCAGTGAGTGCCAGCGGCATTCCTAAACTGCGANGGGGGAAGGGGGGGGTGGGGGGGGATGTGCAGAGAAGCTGTGGAAGCTCCCAGACTGCTTTAGGATTTCCCCACGTATAGCAGGCTGCGAATGTCAGTAAGACGGATTCCTTCCCACACGCAAGATGCCACCTCGGTGGCCTTATCAGATGTTCGCTTTAAGGACACAGGCTCTTATTTCCCTTCTGTATATCTCCAGCTTCTCGGGTTATTTTATTTATTACAGCCGATTACATTTGTGATCCCGCTTCCCACTTGATCTCCCCAGACCAGGAGGACAAATGCCGTGTCGTGTCCGAGCGTGTGTGGGCGTCTGTGTGCATCTGGGAGAGGGAGGGAGCTGGGGAAGGGGAAG